>WBNO01028410.1:25681-51918 GCA_013400575.1 Peucedramus taeniatus
TTTTTTGTGATCTGCTATGCAGTAATGGATCAGAAAATATACCTTTTCTCCTTAGTCTGTGGCTTTGACTTTTTTTCTTTTTCCCACTAGCAACCAGCCTAATCCTTCTACGTCTTCAGTCAGATGCAGAAAATGCAGTAATTCACTGTTTTCCTTCCTTCATGCTGTGTAGCTTTGGTATTGTTGAGTGAAATTACATTGTAGAGTAATGTGGGATAGAGCATTATACAGGAAAGTGCTTTTTAAAAATAAGTCTTTGTACGGTAAAAAGTAGTGCTACATGGCAAATAGCTCACGGTAATGATGATGATAGGAATCATAAACATAAAGGAGGAGGAGAGAAAAACAAGGTAAGCAAAAATTAGCTCACAGAGTGGAAAGCCTGCCTAGTCTAGTGTGAGCCACCCAAATGTAAAATTACAACAGAAATTACCATTATGAAGACTGTTTTTTAATTAGCAACAGTCACATTAATTGTCGTGATGTATCTGTTTATCTCTGAACAAAATAGGTAAAACATAAATTTTATTAATCTTTCTCATCTTAACTGATTTTTTTGATTGCATGAATAAGCCACCTCCTAATTAATTTTAGTTATGTTAATAAATAGCTATTAGACTGCAGTGAAGCTATTTGTTAGCCACAGCAGATATATTATTTAGAGATTGTAATAACCCTAAGCATTCTCATTATTATCAATCTGAATAGACAAAGATCTGCAGAGACAAATGCATCTTCTACAAAACCTTAAAGCCTGTAAATGCTAGAGTTTACAAGCAACAGCCTGAGATGTTGTAGAGCCACAACCAACTTCTCTACCCAGTCAACTGAAAGTTATTTTTGTGATTAAGAAAGGATAACTTCTTACTGCACTCCAGTAAAACTGTCCAACAGAAGGTAAAATTATTAGAAAACTGTGTCCAGAAGGACTGAGACTCTTACAGCTAGACCTAGGTTCTTGAAAAATGGGGCTCCAAGAAGGGATGTTGTTCTCTGCTGCTGTTTAATTTGTATTTATCGAATACTGTCCTTCCAAGAATTGACTTCACATATCCTAGTATTCAACAGAGTAACAGTCTGAGATGGGACTCCCTCACTCATCCCAGTCAAATTACATTACAAAATGATTAATGAGAGATGCAGAAGCAGATTCCTTTATCAAATGGTCATATGATAAATGAAGCAGTGGATTTCATTCCTTCCTTTACTTAATAGTTCAGTCTCTTTTCCTATTTCCTACTCCATATATTTTCAACATGGTTAAAAAAATCACACTCTGCTGAGTGTGGAAGAGTCAGGAAGAGGTGATTTGGGAGATGATGACTCATGCTCAGAAAAGCCAGCAGACAAAGCTTTTGCCAGTGATAGACAATGATTCCAACACCTCCTCCACAACACAGTCAGAAAATTAGTGTGGGCAATCTAACACTCCACAGCTTAAGACAGAAGATAGGTGTGAGACAGAACACATTTTATCTAAAAGCAGGATGAGTGGAGATGTTCAATTGGAGGGAGGAAAGGTCAAGAAATCTGAGATGGAAATCTTGGCTAAGGATACAAAGTGTAGGGGGTAGATGAGAGAGGAGAATGGTAGGGTGTGGTGAGAAGTAAGAAGCAATCTTCATGAAGTAAAATAAATGCATGTAAAAATCAGAGGCTGTCTTGTATTCGGGGCCATTCTATTTTTAGGAACTGCTGTATTTAATAGAAAATGCAATTTGAGGTATAAATTCTCATTCATCCTTCTGAAATCTTCCTCTCTGTAGATATTGAATTCCTCTCACAATAACTGCCAGGCTTCTGTTCCTGCACAGGGAATTTGTATGAGAGCTTCATCTGTCAGCTGATATATTTGGGGATAAGATAAGGTCAGAGTAGGAAGAGAAAAGGTGGATTTCATATACTGAATAAGAAATGCAAACAAAGACTTAGGAAACACAAAATTACTTCAGAAGTTATTGCAGGCACATTTGGTAATGTGTATACATGCAAAGTAAATACTGCATTATATTAGAGTGAGAAAGTTCAGCATGTCATTTGCAGTAGCAAGTATTCCAGAGATGATCAAATGAATAAAACAATTAATGCAAATTCTGAAAGGTTTGGTGAATTTATCAGAGCTATAGTCTCACTAGTGAAATTCTCTTAGCCCAAAAAACTAGAGGTTTAGAGTAGGAAATAGCATTTCCTGTACAGATATTGGCAGAGCTATTATATTGCTGACTCTTGCATGTTCCTTTCCCATCTCCCCATTTCCTTGCTTCCTCCCTTCCTCCCCTTATCTATGTATTTTGACTATGCTATTAGATAATAGTAGTGTAATATATATCACTAATAATAGTGATTAAGATATGAGTTAAATATAATATATTCTCACAGCATCTCCAGTACATCACGATCCTTCTCTAAATAAGGCCTCTAATCTTCATTCCTAGTAATTCCATGTGACAAAAGCCCTGCAGGTGTTTCGCTGTGAAGGTGGCAATGGGGGAGGGAGAGGAGTGGGGTGTGTGAGTGTTACAGATCACAGCAAAACTCTTTGCTGCAAAGGCTTCTCTGCCAGGATCAAGGCTGTACCTGCACAGCCTCATGTGACTGTTCAGCAGCTGATGAATGCACACTGGGCCTCCTCCAAGCACCTTGTAATTGATCTGGAGCAAATGTGCACACAGATATCCCACTGCTTAACGAACTGAAGCCCTGCTGGTTAGTACAAGTAGCACTGTGCTAACCTTCCTCCTTGGCTGATTTTAATCTTCTGGCTCCATCACACAGTTAATTGTTTCTCATTTATCCATATTAGAGGAAGATCATATGAAATCCATGTAAATTAGGCTGTGAGAGCCTCATTTACTACATTTACAGAAAACTTGCAGAGAGATTTTGTCAATAGAAGAGGTTCTTAGCCAGTGGCCTGGTTCTGACAAAGATCTGCTTGGTGTGGTGTGTTGTGTATGGCATAAGGTCTAACAAGGCCAGGTGCCAGATCCTGCACTGGGGTCACAGCAACCACAGGCAGCGCTACAGCCTGGGGCAGAGTGGCTGGAAACCTGCCCAGCAGGAAAGGACTTGGGGGTGCTGGCTGCCAGCAGCTGAACATGAGCCAGCAGTGCCCAGGTGCCCAAGGAGGCCAATGGCACATGGTTTGGATCAGCAGTGGTGTGGCAGCAGGACCAGGGCAGTGATTGTGCCCCTGTGCTGGGCACTGGTGAGGGCGCATCTTGCACCCTGTGTTCAGTTTTGGGCTTCTCACCACAAGAAGGACATTGAGGGGCTGGAGCTTGTCCGGAGAAGGGCAACAGAGCTGGGGAAAGGTGTGGAGCACAAGGCTGATGAGAAGCGGTTGAGGGCAGTGGAGCGCGGTTCTCCTGCGGTCACGGAGTGATTGTGCACTGGCCAGCAGACTCCTGATGTGACTGGGGGACACGTGAGCGTGGCTGCCCCTAAACCTCTTCTGAGGCAGGCCAGGTGGCAGTGCCCGCAGCAGCACAGGTTGCACTGCAGCAAGATACCATTAGAGATCCAAGATGAAGGAACGAAGGAGCGGACACTCGCGTGTGATCCAACTAAGCCTTATTCCCCGGATGGGTCAGTGATGAGCGACAACTGAAATGGGTCCGGCTGGGTTTTGAAAGTGGACAGCTCCTGTGGGTGGGAACATGACTCAGCCAGTGGGGATATACTTGAGGAGGAACATACAACTTAATCAAACCAATAGGGTTGACACAGGGGCGGAGAGAAGCCCTCAGGACAAATCAGCGGCTTGGATTACGGTGATTAACACAGAAACTTCCAGAACAGAATGGGTGGCTCCTGGGTGATGGACAGAGAAAGAGGCAGCACAGCTTAGACTGACAGGGCCAAGCAAGGACAAAAGGGGAGGAACAGGGGGATGGACACATTGAGTGGCATTTAATGGGCGGGAGAACTTAGGGGTAAACAACTTGGAGAAAACCATTGTGAGAGGATAAAATGGGGTACGTGGAACAAACCATTGAACTCAACTAACATTAAATCACTAACTTTTGCAGTAAACCTAAAAAACAGTGAAAACTTTATAAAAACACACCACCACAGTGGAGGCGTTTAGCCTGGAGAAAAGGAGTCTCAGGAGACCTGAAAGGAGTTTTTAGCCAGGTGGGGTTGGTATCTTATACTGGCAAACAAATGGCAGGAGAAGAGGACGTGGCCTCAGGTTGCACCAGGGGAGGTTTGGATATGATATTAGGGAAAATTTCTTCACTGAAGAAGTGGTCAGGCTTTAGAACAGGCTGCTCAGGGAAGTGATGCAACCACTGGCCCTGAAAGTGTTCAAAAAGACACAGAGATGTGGCACTTGGGGCTACGGTTTGGTGGAGGGCCCTGGCAGATGCTGAGTTAATGACTGCACTCAGTTCCAAACCCTGTGATCCTGTGTGTCCCATGGTACAGGCTCAAGGGGGCTGCTGCTCTGCTGCAGGTGTGCTGGTACAGCAGGGAAATTTCCCTATGATATTTGAGAATATTGATTGTAGCTTGCATTTACCTACTTCTTCCTCTAGTGAATGTGACCTTCTTGAAAGACAACATTTTTCACAGACTGAATCTGTTATCCTTGCCTGGAAAATGCTTTGGATTACAAAAAGGACATTGTTCTCTGTGGTAGGTTTTATATCTGAATCTCCTTCCACATATCACACATAAACTTCTGCTCCTGTGGGGACTTATGTAGTAACTGCAATTGAAAAAAAAAAAAAAAAAAAGAAAAACAAAACAGAATCAAACCCACTCAAACCTAGACAGAGCATTTGATTTGGAGTAAATGTCTTTAATTTTTAAGCTTGATACCAGGCAATTTTGTTGAAATATACTAGTGTAAAGTTGTAAACAAGGTCAAAATTCAATTTCCCTCTGTGTTTGGGCTTTGGAGGGTATCTTGGATTTTATTTGATTTTGTTGTTTTGGCTGGGGGTTTATTGTTTGATTCATTTGGTTTTGTTTTCTTGAATACATTTGATGCTCTGCTGCCCTTTGCCTTGTAATTTTCCTTCTCTGAGTTGCCTTGTAATTTTCTTACTCTGAGTTTGTGCAGCCTACCAGTGAAGCATTATTCCTGAGGTCTGAAATAATTTATTTTTCCCACTTTTACTATAAACAGATTAAAAATTTATACACAGATAGTCAGGAATTGATCTCTTTGATCTTAGATCTTTTTTTTTAATGAGATGAACTTTGTGTGCTATGATGCTATTTCATTTTTGCAAAGGAAGTGTAATGAAGTATTACATAAAGGATTAACATTTTACACTTGCTTTACAAAGCATGGTGATAAATAATCAGCAGCTCTTTGCCTTGTAGTGTGTGGAATCATGCAGTGCCTATTTCATAGCTGTTTAAAAGTGCCCACTTGGTTTCTGTTTTTCAGGACTGACTAGTTCTGCATAATTTCTGCATTTAGGAAGTCAAGCTATGAATCCCTCTCAAAGAAGCCCAATGCTGTGTATTAAATAGAAATATATAGTTATCTCTTGCTTTTGTGATCATGGTGTCTCTGAACACTGACTGGGAACTGAAAACCTGTAAGAGGAATTCATCTTGATATATGAACACCATGGGATGTCAGCATCACCTCGACAGTGAGAATGATTGATTGTTTTTGTGGAATGGTTTGGTCCAGAGGACTGTGGCAGTTCCCTCAGTCCCCATTCCTAGGGTTCTCCAAAAAGGGCAAATCTCTGTAGTTTCCAGGAGTCTCCAGCTCACACGTGTTTCAGATGTGCCTTGCCACTCTGCCCAGTGTGCTTCAGCCACAGGCAGAGGTTGGAAATGTTAAATGTTTTGACAAAAAGGAGCAGGGTAGTGGGACAGGAATCCTATTCTGAAGCCTGTATTTGTCCTGAGAGAGTCCTACACACCTGGGTGATTCCTCACCCATGGTGCTCTCATCTTCTTGCCCTGTAAGACACTTCTGTAGAAAGCACAAATTTGGTTACATTGGACAAGAACACCTTTTCTTTCTGGGTGGATGACTTGACTGCTCAGGAATGTTTTGTCTTTATTGCTTATAATATAAATGTATCTTTCTAGGCTAGGAATGTACTGCCTTTTCCATCATCCTGGTTTGAAAAGGCAAAGCCATTAAAAAAAAAAAAAAAACAATAAAAAAAAAAAAAAAAAAAAAAAAGTTGATCTTGGTTGATTTTAAGGCTCTCAGAAAAATCTGGAAATCTGAAGTATTGATTGTAGGTGCCCTTGGTCTGGTAGGGGCTGTGAGGGGTGTCCATGGCTCATCTGTAACCACACTGGAGTAGGGGAAAACTGTGAGGATGAAGGAACTGCAGAGAGGAGTGGCCATGGACTGACCACAGCCAAGTCAAGTCTGTTGCAAACACAAGCTTCTCAATCTTAATTTTTCTTCTCCTTTTCCTTTGAGGAGGGGGAGTAAGAAACCAGCTGGGTGTTTTTTCAGCCAGATAGAGTGAGCTCACCACAAGATAGATGTCTTAGGAACCCCTTTAAGCACATAGTTGCATGGTAATGCAACTGTTCTTTGCTATTCTGTCACTGTGTTTCAGTGGTATCAAATCAACCAAATGACATGGGAATTATTTGTATATGGTCTTCCTTGTTTGAGGGGAAAAGGAGGGCTTCAGTGTGAAATCTAGTTGAGATAATTATTGCATATGAATGTAATAATGTGAAATGTTAATACATAAGTTCCTCCAGATTCGATTAATCACTTTGTAAACTGTTCTTTGTCATGCTATAGTTACTGAGGAAATGTTGCCCTGTCTATAGTTTATCTCTCTTTGTTCTTCTTTCAGTCAATATATGCATTGTACTGATGCAGAAAGGACAAGGACACAATGTACCTAACAAGATAGGAAAAATCCTGACATTGTCATTGTATAAATTCATGGTATAGGAAAAAAATGTTCCAGTTATAGTAGGAAAAGTCTTAACAGTCATCTTGGAAAAAATCCCAAAAAACCCCAACCCAAAATCTAGTGATTTCCTGTTTTACAGCATAAGGTTTATAAGCACATTCAGTAATTTGCATATGCCTACAAAAATCTGTACTGACTTATTATATTTTAAAGCATATATGCACTAATGAATATAGCAAAAGAGCTATCTGATCTTCAGTGACTTTGTATCAGTAAGAGGCTGGTCTCACACAGAGTGAATACCAGATTCTATATGATCAGTGGCAGGGTACAAAGAAATGAAGGTAATAAGCAAAACAGGGATCTTTTACATGTCCAAAGCCCATTATGAGAACACAACAAAAGACTTCTATGAAAGTAGAAGGCAAGCAGCCTAATGCTTTTGATCATTATTCTCATTTTAAATGCAGCATTTAACTATCTCAATACAGCAATTTGTTTTTTGTGAAGTGTAAGAGAAAGAGTTAAAGAAATTCTGCAGAATTCAGACCCAGCCAGACTAGATTATTGTGCCTATTTTGATGTACGTTTTAAAGCAGATATCCTCATATTTTTGCAAACACTTTAATTCTATTCTTCTTATGGCAGGTATAAGCTACTTTTTGGGCTGTGTCTCCCTCCAGAGGCATTTTTATGAGAATGTGTAATTTTTTGATTTTCTGAAGCTGAAGGAAAAATGGGAAATTATGCCTTTTTTCCAGTGTAAGAGGTAATTATTTATCCAGCATAATATTTTGTGGAGCTCACTCCCAGGCTGAAACAGGCAATTCTAGAGATCACAGTTACTGTCATGACACCTTGCTGGGACAGCAAAAATCAGTATCCATGATATTGAATATCAATAATGTTGCAGAAATTTTCAGGCAGCAAAACTGAAGTTTAGCTGTATGTTATTAAAATCAAAGCCATAGTGGGGAGAAGGATTGTCCTGTAATGCAAGTCCCTTCCAGTTAAGTACTGCAGTGATTCTTACTCTTGCTCTGCCAGACATATATTTCTATGTCAAGAATACAAACACAACCTAATACATTTTTAGGGTTCTTTATTCTTCTGAAGAAGGATAGGAATCTTAGTTTTTTCCTAATCTGAAGGAAAGGAAAAAAGGAAGAAACGATGGCATAGACACCAGTATACAGCCTGAAGATGTAGAACTAACCCTGATCTCATCCCTAGGGATTTTCAGGTACCTGTACAAAATGCTTCCTCCAGCTCTCTGAAGCTCATTCCTTACTTTAACATACCTCATTAAAAGGCCATACTGATGAATACCCCTGTCCTTGATAGAGAATCCCCTTTGCTCAGTTTGCTTGTTCACTAGCAAATCTTCCTGTATGTTGAGGAAGATATTTTCCTCTTATGTCTTAAATAGCTTTCTTTGTCTTTCTGTGACAAAATCACCTAAATTATTACAACTAATTTCATGACTTTACTTATTCAGATCAAAGGGGGAAAAAACTAACAAAACCCAACAATAAAAAACAGCCAACCAAAAAAAACCCAAAACCAATCCCACACCACCTTTTTGATTAAAGCACCAATCTTTGTTCACCCAGTGTGATCTGCAGGCCTCAAATCCCCTTCAAGGATTGTTTTCCTGTTCTGTGTCTAGTATAGGGCTTCACAAAAGAAATATCCTGGAAATTCCTCATCTAATTTAAAGAATACAAACAGGAAATACAAATAGGTACACCTGTTTTATATTTATTTACATATTCACTTTCTAAAATGTCCAGCTCTGATTATGAATAAAAAGCTGGGACTTTTGAATGCATCTCTTAGACTCAGCAATTTAGATATGTGAGTTTCCTTCAGCAAATGGTCAGAAAATCATAATTTCCAGCTGAAATTATATGTAACAGCTTAGGGCAACATGCACACACTGCTTGGGCATAGAAGGGCTGACCAGCTGCATTATGGACATGTCTTGTTAAATATTTCCTGCCACAATTGGTGTAAACCAAAGTAAACCAAAGTTTCAAAGGAAATTTTTGTTTTTCTAAATATTTTTTTAGCTCCTGGCTTACTGACCTTCTTTTTGTCTTGTTTTCCCTGTTCCTCATTCTCCTCTCCGCAGCGATAGATCACTGCAGCAAACAGCTCATCACAGCTGTCACTCTGAGAACTTTTCAGAATTGTGAAGTTTTGATGTCTCAGCAAATCAGACAGTATTTTCAATTTACTACATGGCAGATTGCTTTTTAGAATGGGCTGGAAGATTTTGTAATGGAATATGGGGCCTTTCAGCTACTTAAATCTATTTCAGTTTGATAGTGACAGAAAATTCATTACCACCTGTATTGTGAATAAGTGCAGATATTTGGGGAAAGGGTGGTCTCTTTGTTTTTTTTTTTTTCCTGCACCATACTCAGAAGTTAAAAAATATTTCACTAAACTCAGTTCTTTTAGGATTAGTCAGTACTTGGCTAACTTTAAAGTATGTAAACTTTATGTATATTTCCTACCCTTTCAGTTCAGGAAACACCTAAGTGTCTGGGAACTGGGCAACATCTGTTTGGAGTTGGACCTAAGAAGCACAGATAGTCATAGAATCATAAAGTGGTCTGGGTTTGAAGAGACTTAAAAGATAACCTCATTACAGACCCCCTGCCATGGCACAGTCATATTTCATTAGACCAGGCTGCTCAGACCCCACCTAACCTGGCCTTGGGGTGGGGCATCCACGGCTTCTCTGAGTAACCTGTTACAGAGCTTCATCACCTTCACAGTAAAAAATTTTCTTCCTAATGTCTACTCTAAACTTACACTGTTTCAGTTTAAAACCATTCCCCCTTGTCCTATCATTACATGCTCTCATAAAAAGTCCCTTTCTTACTTTCTTGTAGCCCTTTATAGGTACTGAAAGGCTTCTGTGAGGTCTCTCCAGAACCTTCTCTTCTCCAGGATAAGCAGCTCTCTCCCAGCTCTCCCATCCTGTCTTCTTAGGGGAAGTGCTCCTTTCCTCTGATCACCTTGGTGCCTCCTCTGGCCTGGCTCCAGCAGGTCCCTGTCCTTGCTGTGCTGGGAGCCCAGAGCTGGATGCAGCCCTGCAGGTGGGGTCTCAGCAGAGCAGAGGGGCAGAGGGGCAGAATCCCCTCCCTGCCCTGCTGCCCACGGGGCTTTGGATACTGCCCAGGATAGAATTAACTTACTGGGCTGCACGTGCACAATGTCAGCTCATGTGGAGCTTCCCTTCCACCAACAGCCCCAAGTTCTTCTCCTTAAGGGCTGCCCTCAACCAATTCTTCACCAGGCCTGTACTTGGGCTTGGGATTGCTCTGACCCTTGTGCAGGGCCTTCAAAATATTGCCCTTCACAGCTAAAAGGGCTGAAGTTACAGTTCAGTTTGGGTTCCGGGAGCAAGTGAGAAATCTGATACTTGATCCTTGTAAGAGCCACTGTCCATCACTACCCCGAGCACTCTCAAGGTTGCTGCTTTAATTCTGAGTCCTCAGTTCCATCCAGTTTCTTGTACAACCAGGTAGACAGTTTAACAGTTTTGCTTCCCTTTATTTCCTTTAGCATATTTCATTCAGCTTTGGCATTTTGATCTCCAACACTTCCTCAAATTTTGGAGAACTTTTGATCAGCTTTGTTCAGTAGTCGAGTGCAGAGTTCTCTTCCTTGAATGTCTCCAAAGACATTCTGGGTTTGTCTTCCAGATTTGTATCTCTAATACTTTTAAGGTGCTCTGAGTTTTGAGAATGCACGTGGTATTCTCAAACTTAGCTGCTGGAGATGAAAAGTTAATAATACAAATTAGGACTGATAGAACTTCATTTCCCACTAAGGTTTCCTTGAATATGTTAACACGTTTAACTGTTGTCTTCCCAACAGTGGATTTTTAGGTCTGTGAGACAGAAATGAGCTCTGGATTGAGTCACCTGATCAGTTTTTCAAAAGGGCTTTGCTGATTGTGAGACTGTGTTGAGACACAATCTGAAGATAATTCTGGAGATTTGTATGTAGCTGATCCCACTTCTGCATTATTTACTCCTAATTTTGTATTTACTTATGCAAACATAAGAATGAGCAATGGTAGTATAAACTCTGCTATTAGTCTTCAAGAATACCTCCTATTGTGTTGTTGGGTCCCCTTTTCTTATATTTTTACAAATGGTAATTCTCTTTTTGTAATAAAAGTAGTTAGAAGTATTTATTTACTTAATAAACCCACATGTCTTTACAGAAGTCATTGGGGTTGCATGAAGTCAAGAATCTGTCTTTATGTACAGTGAATCATCAAAAATGGTTTTGTCATACACATTTTAAAAGACTGCATAAAAACATTTGCATAATGCAGTCATAATAGAGCTACTGCACTGTGATCCATCACATCAGCTCTCAAACACACTCTGCAGGGTTTATGCTCTTTTTGCTATGAAAAGAGAAAATTAATTTACTGCACTGATCTTATCTCCCTACATGGTGCTAAAACGTACAGTGTTCATACTTTTTTTCCCAAAGCTATGAAATGGAAAGTATGTTTATCCTTTTTAAATTTCATAGGAAGAATGAAAACTCTTAAAAAGGCAAATCAATAGATTTACCCTTTTCCAGTGGGAAATTACTACTACAAGTTGCCATTTAAGTTTGGTGCTTTGCCTGGACTGTACACACTGTCACACAAAGTTAATAGCAAGATGTCAAGAAATAACTCTTTGCAGCCTAAACTCTTTTGCATTAAAAAAAAAAAAAAGACAATCACTTTTATTCTTGATCCAGTTGAAATGTGTTTTTTTGCTTTAAAAAAGAGAAAGCTCTGTTCTCTGTGGAAAGGAGAAAGCAAATGGTGTCATAGGTAAACTGTGCTGTGCATCTCCCCCTATGGTTTCCCCAAGCTGTGAACAGAATGTGCTGCTGGCTCTTTGTCACAGGGTAAATTCTTACCCTATTCACTGCCACCCTCTTCTCCCACCACATATTAGTATGTAGAGCATGTTTCTCTTGTTGTCCACAGCCAATATCTGCTGGTATAAGTTGCATCCCATTTTAAATTAAGGGACATTCAATTTCATGTCCATACTTACAGACTCTGAATGAAGCTTCACAGAAAATTTCACTGCAAAATTAGAAGGAAAAAAACCTTAAGCGTTATTTCTTTCCTGCTACTCCAGGGAAAGTGAGAGACTAATTCTTGTGTCTCTCAGCCTTTGGCTTAAGAATGATGGATATGTCTGTGGCCCTGCTTCCTAGTCTGAGTAATACAACCCTTTTTTTATTACTGTGCACTTAAAGCAGATACACTCTGGGAAGCAACAGTGAGGAAAACAGTTTAACCCTACCTTCTCACAGGACTAAAAAATATCATCACTAAACTCCCCTGGGAGTTTGCAAAAATGGTCTGTCCCTTCGAGGAAGAAAGCTTAACAAATGAATCTTTAAATTTTTTCTCTAAAATTTACTGAAAAATACAGGGAGATGTGGAGTCTGGGCAAGGCGAAGTCAGCGTATCCATGATGTCTAGTCCTGAAACAGATATGAAGGGAAAGCTGTTAACCAAGACTTGCAAAATATTTCCATTAGTTACCCCTCATTAGTCCTGTGACAGCCTTCTACTATTGTACATTTGACATTCAAATCTGTATGTTTTGCATGATAATAATCTGTTAATTGATAATTTATCTCATCAGTTTTATAAATGTGGTTTATTCATGAATGTAATTTAAAGATGTGATGAACTATATTATTTGAGTTTTAAATATCAGTGACAGTTGCAAGCCTGTCAGAAATCTGAAATGTTTAAAATGTTTTAAGATGCTCTGGACTTTGATTTTTTTCAGTTACATTTGTATGTAACTGAATTATATGTGACATCTAAGAGAGCTTAAGGGACCTTTTGATCATTTAATCTGATGTAATGCATACCACAGCCCTTCACATTGTGCTCATGCAGAGGGACTCTTTTCACAGAATCACAGAATATCCAGAGTTGGAAGGAACCCACAAGGATCATCGAGTGCAACTCCTGGCCCTGCATAGAACATCCTCAAGAGCAACACCATGTGCCCAAGAGCGTTTTCCAAACACTTAAACTCCAGCAGGCTTGGTGCTGTGACCACTGCCCTGGGGACTCTCTTCCAGTGCCCAGCCACCCTCTGGGGGAAGACCCTTTTCCTGACATCCAACCCAAACCTCCCTTGACACAACTTCAGGCCATTCCCTCAGGTCCTGTCACTGGGCACCAGAGAGAAGAGATCAATGTCTGCCCCTTCTCTTCCTCTCCTGAGGAATTTGTAAGTGCAGTGAGCTCTCCCCTCAGTCTCCTCTGCTCCAGGCTGAACAGACCAAGAGACCTCAGCTGCTCCCCATAGATCTTCACCTCTGCTGGGTCTGAATCTTGTGATCAATGATGACTAAATGCACTGACTTTTCCTACAGGTATTTCATATCCAAAGTCTCTTGTTTTAATGGTTAGTGCTTTGGTAGTATTTTTTATGTGTGTGTCTTTGGTTTTTCTTTTAACTAAAACCATTTCTAATCAACCACAAGAAAAGACTAATATCAATTGAAGACCAGAAACATGAGATTTAAAATATTATCATGCAGTACAGGTAGAAATGCTATTAAATACTGAAGATAGTACAGACAATGTCTAACAAAGATAGACCCAGGGGATTCACAAGTCATAACCATGACGTTTCAATTTCAGTCTTTTAGGAGGACCCTACGTTTTTTCTCAAAGATCTTACCATCTGCTCCAGCACACTCTCTCCTTGACTTTACAATCTCATTCCTGAGATGGTGACCTGCAGCTAAGCTCTCAATCATTTCTCAATTTTCCTTTAAACTTGATAAACAGACTGGACTCTGCAGGATTCTTTTAGCTCCCTTCAGCATATATCTCTTATTATTTTTCTCTTTTTTTCATTTAAAGTTTAGACTTGATAAGCGGTTACACGGCTGTTGTGGCCAAAATTTTATATGTGTTCCTTTTGTTTTGAATCATGGTTTTATGCCAAAGGCCTTGAAGAAACTGTAGTTATAGCAGAAAGATCTGTTCTGTTAAGATGATTTGATAGGCAAGGTTCCATTATATCATGTTGCAGAACATCCCTTACACTTTAGCTTTCAGTTTTGTATTGATGAGTGTCCTGAATTGAATCACTGTATTTTAAACCCAGCTGAATGTCAGGCTAATTGCTGTAAAAACTACTGTAAAAGTGGATGTACCACATTTGAAGTACCCTAAATCTTTGCACTATCTGCTTTTGCAGTTTGCTCAGTACTTCTTGTTCTTGGAAAGAAGTAGTCTGGAATTTGTAATATTTAAGGTTTGAAATATAGCGTACACAAACAAGAATTTATCATCTCATGTTAAAAACACTGGATTGAAACTCTGTGAGCTTTGCCCATTTCCCATTTCTCCATAAGTTTCTGCTCTCCGTAGAGATTTCACTTTTTTTTTCCCCTGCCATATCTATCAATGTCATCTCTATGAACTGCAAAGAGGAACAACGCTGCTCATTTCATAAAAAAGGTGGGGAAAAGCCCTATCAGGAAGGGGTGCTAAACTTGGCCAGGACTTCTAGGCATACCTCATAAAAACACTTGGTTCTGCACATAAAGGACAGGACAAGAGGCACAGGGCAGTGTGTATGTGTGTTAAGTTTTTATGGTTTGGTGATTTTTGGTTTGGTTTGGTTTGGTTTTTTAGGAGGGGGGAGAGTTGAATGACCTCTTGGACAAGGGCATGTTACTGATTGAATGGGTGCTGGTTGACAGTGACTGAACATGAGCCAGCAGTGCCCAGGTGGCCAAGAAAGCCAATGGCACCTGGCTTGTGTCAGCAGTAGTGTGGCCAGTGGGACCAGGGCATTGATTATCCCCTGTGCTGGGCACTAGGAGGCCACACCTTAAGTGCTGTGTCCTGTTCTGGGCCCCTCAATCCAGGAAAGACATTGAGGTGCTGGATCAGATCCAGAGAGGACAACAGAGCTGGTGAATTGTCTGGAGCATCTGGGGCAGCTGAGGAAGCTGGGGCTGTTTAGCCTGGAGAAAAAGAATCTCAGAGGAAACCTTATGGCTCTCTCAAAATCCCTGTGAGGAAGTTGCAGCCAGCTGGGGGATTGTTCACTTCTCCAGGCATTTTGTCCCTTGTGCAGATGTCTGGCTTTATCCCAGTACTTCCATAATCCTACTGACATTCCCCATTTTAATAATCACCTGATTACCAGATGAATAAGTACTGGACAGATTTTCAAGCTGCACAAAGACCCCACCTGCCAGAGGGGTTCAAGGATGGTCTGTAAGCATTCTCATAAAAGGAAGAGTTGCTCAGAGTTTTGTATAGCCTAATTTTTGCTGATCCAATACAACTACTTTAGCTTCTGGAATATTTTTCCCTATTGTCTTCTGCTGTTAGGGGGAAATTGTGAGGAGGGATTATAAAGGGTTATAACAATTAGCCAGGATCAGAGGTGAGAGAAGAGCCTCCAGGCCTCCAGTGGTTCTCCCAGTAGCTGTCATTGGGGACAATTCTCATGTAGACCTCTGGTTCTGGAACATTTCTACCACCACATTCCCATCACAGGTAGAAACATCGAAACAGTATAGTACAGCTATTTTCTGAAGTTTATTCCAACAAAAAACTGCCTTGAATAGCCTGCTTCTAATACAAGTTACTTCCTCTGTGAGACTTTGCAGCCAAACTACATGGCACAACATTTTCTGTTTCATTTGGAAAGTAAATGCCTTGGTTTTGGTTTCAAATGAGAGAATTATAAAAAAGATGTTTCCCCAAATAATTATCTACTGATGCAACTGGAGAAATTGCTATTAAGGTGAACAACATCAGTAGCCACTTAACAGAATAAAAAATACTAATTCCCCTTCCTTTGCATTTTAAAATACTGATGCAGCAGCAGGTGTCTAACACCTTCAAAAGATGAAATTCAAGCATTAAAATGCAGTCTGAATGCTGTATTGGTTTGTCCCACTCATTCAACTATGACCAGGCTCCTGCAATTTTTCTTTCTTAAAGTAAATTTGCAAATAGGATTCAGAGAACTCCATTAGCTCTAAAATGCTATTTAGAGCAGTGCACCAAGCATTGTGTCAAGGCGCTCGCAGACTTGAAACGTCATTTTTCTTATTTTGTTTTTCCTCCTGCTACATGGATCACTGCTCTCTGGGTGATGGCCCCAGCATGCTCTCTGCCATGTAGTTAACATCACACCCACCCTGGAAAATCACTGGAGCATGCAGCTGGCCCACAGGAGTCAGGCAGGTGGCCTCTTGTTAGTGTATTGCATGGCTTTGCAGTTTTTCTAAAGCTTGCTTATTGAGGCATCAGTCCTGCAAATATATCTCATATTTATCCCTTTAACCATTATTCTATTTGCCTCTCTGAAAATTAGCAGAATCAACTGATGTGACAGTATGCAGAACATGTCACCTTCCTGAAGTGCTTAGGAGTAGTGGCACACGAATATGGGTGCTACAAGACTTAGTACTTGGCATTTATTGCAAATAAGAAATGGAGAAAAGAAAAAGCACTTTGAAATAAAAAAATAAATAGGATGGAAAAAAATCCTCCCAGTCTTCTTCTTTTACTTTCCGAGATGTGTCATATTTTAATTTTATTTAATCTCAATATAATTGGAAGAAGAGAAAGGCTTTAAAAAGAATTGAAATTTACAGTGCTATTCAGTTGACATCTCTGATTATTGTTGAATAAAAGAGAGGTAGATCTGGCAGTTATTATTTTATTTTAAAATTAAAATGTGACTATATAAAGAGGAAAATGCTTGTATATATATACATTTATGCACAATATCAGTCTAAGCACATGCATGTGCAAACTTGGGATTTTGTGGTCTTTGGTTTAGTTTAACTAATTTTTTTGGACAGGAGGCTCCAAGTAGCAGTCACTGGTTTTGAAACAAGTTAGCATAGGTTAGTTTGCTCTAGAAAGTTTATGGCTGGTTTTGGCTGTAGGAAGTTGGTCTTAAGAGTTAGGGAAGTCCAAAAATGTGTGAGAAATTGAGCTAAAAACAAACAAGATGGACAGTCATGAGTTCATCCTCAGACTTATTCCTTGGCCCTTTCTTTTAAACACTGTATATTTACTCTAGGTGTCCAAGAGATTTTAAATTGGTTATGATAATAAAATCTTAATTTTAATACAAAAGTGACATATGGCTGTGGTAACAACCTATGGAGGCTGAGCTTTTCAGTATTTATTATTATCAGTACATTATTAAATGAAACAAAAGATTGCTTTAAGTATGAATATAAATGCATTTGATTATTAAGGGTGTGGGGACCCAGGACATCTCCCTTGCTGTTTTGGATGGGCTGAGCCCCGGGCAGGGGGCTCAGAGGGCTTGGCACAGAGCCCAAGACCCTTTTGCCTTCAATCTCAAGTCATGGAAAAAATTACCAACTTTATGTGAAGAGTTACAAACCAGGGAAAGTAGAATAGAATGATTAGCTTATCACAGGGTGGAAAAATAGAATGTTAAGATTTTTATCTTAACATTCTAAGGGAGTCAAGATGGAGGAATCTGGGCGTGTACTGTCCTCCTTCCTTCTTCTTCATGGCCTCCATCTTCTTGGTGATGTTGGCACTTAGGGATTGGTTTAGAGTAGAAACTGACTGTCTAACATAGGTGATAGGTATTGGGGAATAACTGTAAATAATGTCTATGTTTATAGTATAAAACAACACAGCCCTGAGGGTGGGCAGTGTGCCTTGAGCTGACCTGCTGAGAGCATCTGGGCTGGGCAGGGAGAACGTGTTATAGATAAGAGAAAATAAACAACTTTGAGAACCAAAGCCAAGGAGCTCTGACTCTTTCTTCGATCACCTGGCTGTGAAAAAGAACTCTTGGGAGTGTCCTAATTGGGCAAATCCCAAGATAAGGAAAAGCACTAAATCTGCTGTTCAGAGTTGACTGGAAATTCATAAATCATCCCTCAACTGCTATCCTATCCTCAAAAGAAGGTGTGTGTCTGTATTAGCAGTTGTGCCTCTCTTCTAATTCCAGTTTGGGTTTGAGATTTGGTTACTCATCATCATCACCCTCAATTTTTAACCTCTTGCCTGATTTCTTTGGAGATGAACCTGTGGTTCCCTTCCAGAAAAAACACTCTTCAGTAGGTGCCTGTTTGGTGTGAGTGGCACATGAACTCCACACAATCCAGTGCATCCCAGCAGTCAAACTGGTGCAGCCTGACATGAACAGACACAAATGATAAATTAAGCTCACAGGAAGAAGTAATTAGTCTCCTAAGTTCATGTATTCAGTTTGATGCTGATTATATTCTGTTATTTTCTGGATATCTCAGCTCAAAATGTCTGTTCTAAAGCTTGAGTTTGCATGATAACTGGCTGTGTACTGAAGGTATAATCCATATGTACAAACTGAAGAGTACCTAAATGTTTTGTCTTTGGCTTTAAAATCAGCATTTTTCTGGTTTTCTCTCTCACTTTCTCTTTCTTTCCTTTTTTTCATTCCCAAGGAACTTTGCCATCAGCTAACTAACCCAAGCAAATCAAAATAATCCCTGTATAGCTTTTGCTGCAACCATTATAAATGACCTATTTCAGTTACTTTACTTGCCCAATTTTAGAAGAGCTTCAGCACAAATGATGACAAATCATCTGAAATAATAATAAAAATATTTGCATTTTAAACCACTTGGCTTATTGTTATTTTTCCTGGGCTTGAAACAGATGCTAAAATGAAGTCTGCTCAGTGATGTATAAAGTTTGCTAGTGTGAATAATACCCTCCAGCAGTGACTTGTAATCCTACCAGGTATTTCCCAAAACGAGGAAGAAAACCATCCTTGTTCTCATCTTCCAGCAATTTGAAAGTTTAATTTGATTATTTGTTACCAGACCTTATGGTAAAAATTCATCAGAAAATAAATATTTACCAGTGAAACACAGGTCATTTTTGGTTTTGGAAAAACAATGCAAGTATATAAAACTATAGTTCAGAGAAGTGGTTATAGAATATGCATTTACCAAAAGATAAGAGCACAGGCAAGGCAGTAAACATGGCACAGACAAAGGACAGCATCTTGATATTCTATGGTTAATATCCTTCTATTTGCACCTTTTCTGTAAGTAAACCAAAGACTGTTTGGATTTTAAAGCATGGTGAAAAAAAAATCTATCCTGCATTGAGACAAATAGAAATGTTTTATTGTATTTCCTGTGCAGGCACAATCTCTTTGTTCTTTTCAAACTGGTAAGTTTTTTGCATTGTCCAAGAAGATTTCTCCTGGTGCGTAGCAAACTGTCATACTCTGTGATTTCATCCCTCTTAAATCACAAGGCATCAGAGAAACAAATTTAGCTTTTGCTCTGAAAAAAAGGCATCAGAGCAAAATACATAATGCATTTTGTGTGGTGTGATCATTCAGCTCTATGAGCTGTATAATTGTCCTTCAGATTTAAGATTTCTCCCTTCAAAAACAAAGCAACCATAATTTCTTTCCTTATTATTTTTATGAGCCTTCTTTCTCACTATGAAATGTATGTAAATAGAGTTCAGATATTTGAGTCTTAATCTTCAGCTAGAAATAAAACCTGCAAGAATACCTTGCCAATAGCAACCAGTTCTTTTGATATTATATCTCTCAATCTGAACATGGTTGATTATTTCTTTATTAATCAATTCAGGAAAGATATCAATAATTAGTACTGATATTGGCTAGAAGTGCTTCAGGGTTAAAGAGTTAAAACCAACTTTGCTCCACCCTATGGTTTAAGAAAGAGTAAAACTCAAGAGCCAAAGAATTTTGCATTTGAGGGGAAAGAAAAATAAAAGGGAATATTACTGACCAGTATGCCTCTGACACTCAAAAGTGACAGATTTTAAATGTGTGCGTGAAGAAATAAAGAGACTTTTACCTTCTCTTTTGCATCCTTCACTCTCTCCCCCTCAGAAAAGTCTCTGTTTTCTCTTTTCTGGGGAAGAAAAGAGATTATCAAGGGCAGGCAATGTTGGGTTGGGTTGATCTGGCTGAATGCCCTGGTGCCCACCATAGCTGCTCTGTCACTGCTCTCCTCAGCTGGACCAGGGAGAGAAAATGCAACAAAAGACTCGTGAGTGAGTCAGGATAAGGGCAGGGAGAGATCACTCAGCAATTACTGTCATCAGCAAAAGAGACAGCTCTGGGACAACAGTTTAATTACCAACCAAATCAGAGCAGAGTCATGAGACATAAAACCAAATCATAAAACACCTTCACCCCACCCTTCCCTTTTTCACAGGCTCTGCTTCACTTCCCTCCTCTCACTCCTCCTTCCTCAGAGATACACAACATCTCTTTAAGATATATTTCCTTCCCCAAGGTCTGCCTAAAAATTCAGAGGCTTATTTTTTCTCACATGAAATCAAGATAACTGCCATTCCAGACTGTAATGATACTGCTAGTGCATATTTTGGAAAAAAAAAAGCCTTTGCTTTCCATGCCAGCTGAAATCTCTGGTTGGCCTTGTCATGCACACTGTGAGGAGCTGCAATACAGACTCCTGTCACTGTCCTTAGCATACAGTCATGCATCTTGCTGAGCTGAGGGGATGTTATGAGCTGTGAAAAGGAACAGAAAAAGCAAGTCATGATGTTTGTGCACCTTTCATGAATTTTATGATACATATTTTATATGACTGATGTTTCACTGATAAATGTCTCATAATAGTTTTCTAACTTGTAGAGAAGAGAGTTGGATTTTCAGTAGCCAGTAACCTCAGCTTTCTTATGTAAGTTTTCGAAGTGATATAACATGAGCATAGAATCATACAAAACACAAGTCTTTGGAAGTAAATTGTTTTTAGTTTTGTACTGATAAAAGTGGAAAGGCAACTTGAATAGCAACAGTTTTGTTTCAGAGAGCAAACAGCTAAGAAACATTTGTACAAGTGAGGATTAGGCTGTGAAGGGTTTCAGTCTCCAAAGCAGTTGCCAAGATTGTTATTTTCATGCTCTCGCAAGTCAGATGTGATATTGTTTTGGGGATAGGATTTTACAAAGGTAAAATTGTATCAGCCAGAGGCAATACAAAAAGGAGATGTTTAAAAAACTAAACTTTGAAGAATTAAGAATGTCTTTGTATGTATTCAACTTACCTGAAAAACATGTTTTCTGTGACATGTGAGCTTGCTCATGACAATTTCATAACCCAACTTCATGTTCTTTTTTCTACCAAGTTCCCTTGGTAGAAATTTGCTGGGTGTGTCAGCAATAGCATTCTGTTTTTGTGAAGCTGGATACACAAAAATCATGGTGGATGCCTAACTCAGACTGGGTTAAGTAAATTAATTTTTGTTTTAAAGTAATCACTTTTTCATTATTATTTATCAAAACCATTGTTTGGTGGTTGTAATTGCTGATAGAGGAGTGAAGCTTTTTTTTCCAACTACAAAGGTGTTTCCTTGACAGTTTTTCCTGTCTTGCAAAATAATAAGTTACAGTCGTTTTCCTCACTAGAACTGAAAACAAATATTTGGAAAGTATGGGAAGTATCTTTCAGATTGAGTGGTTTTTTTTTGTTTGTTTGTTTGTTTGTTCTGTTTTTGTTTTGTTTTTGTTTTGTTTTTGTTTTGTAATGGAATAATCTACCAGATTATAACCACTGTATAAATACATTAGGAAAACTATTGTTAAAAAGAATACTGGCAATAAAATTCTACTAACACAATGCATATGACCTAGGCTGATGAATATATGACTGTACATATGACTGTAGCTCTGGGAGAAGTACCTTATAGATGGACACAGGTGAGAAGCAGCATCAAACTTTGTCAGGGGCACAGCAGGAGGAAAGACAAATGCCTATAAATGCCATTGTCAAGAAAGAATTGCACAACTTCTTTGAACCTGCTAAGACCCATATAGCAAGAGCAGCTTTACTAAAGGCTGCCAGGCTGTAATGGAGCAGGACAGATGGCAGTGGGGTACAAGCTGATTGTCCCATCTCCTCACAGTGTTTGTAGCACTCCCACTTAATACCTGCATAGCTCTTAGTTCTTGTTCCTCCTGAGAATCAGAGGAATCAACACCTCCTTTGCAGTGCAAGAGAACAAGACATTTTATAGAAAAACTGATGTCACAATTTCCATAGTAATTTCGTTGCTCTTTATTTACCACTGGCAAGCTAAACAATGATTAAGAAATAATTTAAAATCAATTTAGATAGGAACAATATAGTTTCCAGACACACATAGAGACTGAATATGGTATGTGGCTGTAGAATTGCTATGAAAATAAATCCTAGAAAAAAGCATTAGGTCTGTATTTAATCATGTATTAAGACATGCTACCTTCTTGGATATTTCCAGATCTGATTCAATTCTGAAGTCATAAACATATGTTCTTAGAAGGGAAGCAACTCAGTAGAAAGCTTTTAATCTGTAGTCAAAGAAATTAATGAGAAACTCTGGAGAAGGTGGAATGGCTGGATACTTTCAGTGCTTGTTGAAGTGAGATAAACATGTTGTGAGTTCATTTTTGATTACAGATTAAACAGAAGCCTTTTAGGAGGCTTCTGACTGTCCTGAATCTTTGTTTATTTGTTATTAAAGGCAAGCACAAAATCAAATCTCACATTGGAAGTTTCTACAATATCATTAATCAATATCAAAGACTTTCCACTTTTGAAAAAAAGAGTTCATGTTTGGTTTGCACTTTTAAAAACTGAAGTATTTGGCATTGTTATGGTTTAACATCTAAACATAATTTTGAACACAGGAAGACCATTTGATGCTTCCATTTTTTCTCAGAACTTCTCTTGGGATACACTTGCTCCTCAGCTTTGATTTATAAGCAGAAAAAAAAGCTTATCCCACAGGCTGCAAGAACCAACATACGTGGAGGTGTAGCACAGCTCAGCGAAAATACTTTTCAAAAATATGGGATTTTTGTTGCTGAAACAGCTCTTGGCTTTCTCAAAACATTTGACTTGGATGCTCAAACTGATAAAGGATGCAAGGTAATGGTGCACAGTCCTATGTGGATCTTTCAGGGTGGAAAGAGAGGGAGATTTTGATCCTATACAGTTCTCTGATGGATTCCAATGGGAATGGCCCCATCTTATGGTGGAGAGAAGTCAGGTCTGCAGACCCTAAAAATAAAGACCTAGAAAGGTCTTTACTTACTTTATGACTTTACTGTCATGCATGACCGTGTTTTTCAGCACACACATGGTGCAAACACTGATCAGGAAGGACCTGAACTGAGACAGCTTCATAAAAAACCATACAGTTAGTTAATACAAATATAATTATAAATATATAATATTTTTTAAAAACAAGTAACCCTCATTAGAGATACGGGTGTTTATTTATGAACTATCATTTTCATTTCTAATACCATATATGATCCAGTAGAATTTTTTCCCTTACCTCTCTCCATGTCTCATCTCATTCTTTTCCTTTAGTAAATTCCTCACTTTTTATTTTCCCTAGGTGACTTTACATTACATAGAAAATTAAGAATCCCTTGAATAAAAATTGCACGTGCCTCCCACCAATCTTCCTTCTCTGTGATTTTTTCCATGTTTAAAATCCATATTGTGACTACAGGGCTATATTTTAACCCTGCTGCTGCTGTCAAAACTTCTCCATTACTATAACTCTTCTGAATCTGATTTCCAGTTTTTGCCACAGTATGGCAAGATTTATTAAAATATCAGAAAATTTCTAAGTTTACACTTGATTGTAATAAATTCATTAGATTTTGATTTTTTTTCAACCAAATTTCTCATTGCATAGAATTCTTTTGTAAGTTTATGATACATCAGACTGCTAAGTGAGGACGTATTCCAAAAGGTTCCTCCCAGCAAAAGATATTTTTAATTATTTCTAAAGTAAGGAGGACCAAGGAAAACTGTTGGCATGCAAAGCTGAATTCACTTAATTTCCCCAACACATTCTTAGAACTACTAGAAATTTCCTTCTTTATGTGCTTCACATATGAATGTTTGCCCCTATTGAATTGTTCCCCATGCTAACATGAAGGAAGCAATGATTAAAAGGAAACACATATGGTGTGTGTCAGGAACAGAAGGAAGAGCTGGAAAAAGATAAACTCAGGCTTGCTAAACTCAGGATTTTAAATAGAATGGATCAGTTTTAATTGTTTTTGGTTATGTAGCTGTGAAGTTCTCACCCAGACAAAACTGCACATAGCTTAGTGGGACTCAGTAAAGGATGGAAATGAAGGGCAGAAGGAAAGAGAGAAGCATATTTGTAATTCAGTCTCCAAAATCTCTGTTATGGAACAATCCAAAGCCACATTTCTCAAGAAACCATTCTCGTATTTTTTTCCCATGTAAGTTACACTTTTATTACCCCTTTGGCCTCTTTGATAGTTGTTGCAACAAATGTTTGCCTTAAAAAAAAAACTGATTTCAAGTATCTTTCATGAAGAGATATTGGTAAAACCTTCTGCTTTACATGGCCAAGTTTAAAACTGGCCCTTTATCTCATTTTTATTTGTATTTTTTTAACCTGTAAGTGTCATTTAGAGTATGGTTTCACATTACAGCCCTCAACACTTTGAACCACCCATGGTGTTCCTCTGACTCCCTGATGAACAGAGGCAGGAAAGTAAGCAAGCCAAAAATCAATTTTACATGACAGAAATGAGAAGTGCACTCTGCACTGATTCTCTGCATTGTATCATTCAGGGACAGCTCTGGTAAAATGGAAATGGCAGAAATCCCATTACAAAAATGGACTTTTTCAGTGACAACTAACCATTAGGTTATTTTAGCTTTAGTTGCAAAATGTCAAGGCTTTGCTTTTTTATTTGTCTTCATCAGACTCCTGGTGGAAAGGATATCTCAACATTTGAACCAAAACCTTGTTTCAAGTAAAAATTCATGTCCTGGGTTGGGGGAAACAAACACTACGGTCTTTGGCAAGCTCCAAAATGCAAAGAGATGCTTTTAAAAATGTTCTTGAAGAATAGTAGGCAATATTACAAATGCCAGCAGCAGAGCAAACACTATGTGAATACATCTATATGTTTATTAGTGAGAACCAGAAAACCAGCAATTGAGCCTCCATTACAAGTTCTTTGAAGAAGTGCTATCATCTTAAGTGATACATTGAGTATTTGCACTTTTCTGATACCCAAGTTTCCATTAATTGCTCTGTACTGGTCTGAAAACATCATAATTTGTCAGAACACTGCATAATAGAAAAACAATTGAAGCATCACAGATCATTTATCAGCTTAAAAATTGTCTATGCTTCATCTTTTTATTTTTATCCTGATAATCCTGTATGTATTGCAATAAGAATAGAAACTACTTTCTGAATACTCTGACAATCAGTTATTTCTCCTTCCTGTTTTTCTAGTAATAACAGTTCAAAACATATCTAATCATAAATTGCTTCAGAATACAGTATATAAAACATTTGGATAAAGCAAGCTGCAGAAAGGAGATATATATTCTAATAAACAGCTTAGGTGATATTCAGGATCCAAATGTCTTAGTGTTTTCCAAAATAATGAGGTTTGGACCCTATCACTTTGTTTTTACAGCTATCTTTCTTCTATATTCAGGTGTATTTCCTTTTTTAGTTTGCAATTTGTTATCTACTTCATACATTTTTTCCTCCTTTCTGATCTTTAAAGAAAAAAATACACATACAGAATAAAACATATGACCTGTAACATGGGAGCCAAATAAGATTATCCTTTCCTTTTTTATTCTTTTAATGCTTTTGTCCCATTCTAATCAATATTAACCTTAGTTCACCTTTACATTCAAATTGATTTTAGTGTGGCCAAGCTCACAGACTGGGTTTGATGGCTTCATTTGGATTTACCTGCCAATTCCAGACAGACAGAACTCTGTGTCTCATGAAGTAGTAGAGAAAATGAGGTTTTTGAGCATCTTCATTGTAGGAGGTCCTCATCAGTTTCCCAAAGTATCAGAACTGGTGCATATCCAATAGGAAGAAAAGAACCAATTTACCAAAATCTTGATATCTTCTCCTTTCTTAATTATCTTTTTTTAGCTTCAGTTTCAGCCATTTGTTGCATAGAATCTACATGAAATTTTGACTTTCACTTTTAGTGACTTTCACTTTTTACCTGGTAGATTTCCTAACACAATAATTATTCTGTTGTTTTAGGATAATGCCTTCTTTCATTAAACAAGTTAACTTCCATATCTATTCAGCATTACAATGTCCAAACTGGAAATGTTCCTTTTTTAAGTACACATGTTTTGAAAAAAAGTTCTTTGTATACTTATAAATTAGTTTTATTTTAATGTAGCCTAAATACTTATTTAAGAATATCTAGCTAATTAGATAAACATTTATTACTCCAAGTTTGGACTC
>WBNO01028413.1:1910-23598 GCA_013400575.1 Peucedramus taeniatus
CGGGAGCGGCGGTGCCGCCATGTCCCGCGGGCCGGGCCCGGCCGGGCCGCTCCGCTCCCCTCAGGGCCTGGACCTCGATGCGGAGCGGGAGAAGATCCGCCGCGAGATCGAGCAGCTGGAGCGCAGCCTGCAGCCCGGCGGGGCCGACATCCAGCTGGCCCTGTCCGACTCCAGCCTCAGCTCCGGTACGCGTGCGGGGCGCTCCCCGGGCAGCCGGCGGTACCGGCGCTTTGCACCTTCCCGCTGCACCCAGACACCGCCAGCGGTGAAACCGCGGGGCCCGAGCGCGCCTCACAAAGCGCTGCGTGAGCCGCAAACGGAGCCGGTGTGGCAGAGCGCCGAGGGCTCGGCCCTGCGGCTCGGGGGTCCTGGGCCACACCCGGCACAGCTCGGGGGCTGCTCCGGCCGGGCACAGCCTGTCTCGGCTTGGAACTGTCGCTTGGCTCGGAATTGTCACTTGGCTCCCTCCCGGGAGCCTCTCGTGTGCAGGGCCACCGTTCAGCTTTGCTGTACTTACCCAGAGCTGCTCGTTTTTACCTTCTCCAGAACAACCACAAAAAGCAGAAGTGGAGTGTAACAACACACTTCTTACACTCGGTGCCAGGGTTTAGTTGAGGTGTCAGGGAATGGGTTGGACTCTTGAAGGTCTCTTCCAACCTTGCGATTTTGTGATTCTGTATCCAAACCTACTGATGGTCATGGCTGAGATCCCTCTGGTGCTTTTCCCTCTGTGCTTTAATTGAAAAGATTTGGGTTTAAAGCTTTCCTTTTGTCCCACTGCAATCAGCATTTTTGTGTTTTGTTTGTCTAACAGATGGTGATGATGAAGCTGATGATGATGATGAAGATTCTTATGCTGAAATGGTAACTGTGTTTTCCTTAAGTATATATTTCTAGCTGTCTGTTGAAGGGAACAGGAGGAAGGGAAACCTCACCCTGCTCCGGGGAAATCCAGGCAATTGCCTTGGCTTTGTGCTCAGTAAAACCTGGATTTGGGGTATTCCTGCCCAGGACTTTGTTCTCCAGGGTCAGAGGCTCCCTCCTGTGTCCCTCAGGCTGTGGGCACACAGCAGCTTCAGCTGAGGAGGGGCTGAGTTCCAGCACTGATTGTTACAGAGCTGCTTTTCAAACAGCTGCTTTCCTCTCTTTTCTCCCTAAATGCTTTATCTGCCTCAAGGAAGTGGAAGTGGAAGGAGAAGAAGACAGCAGTGATGATGATGATGATATTGAAAGCCTGCCCCAGGATCCAGAAACCTGCCTGCAGATGAACCATGTGTACCAGGATGTTATCAAGGAGAAGATTGAGGAGGTGGAGCTGCTCATTGCACAGAACAGAGCACAGCAGGTGAGCAAAGCAGCAGTGAAATGCTCATTCCTGTGCTTTTCTGGGCTGCCATTTGCCATCCTTCCTTCCCCTCAGGTTTATTTAACTGATGATTCCATGTTTTCTTACAATAAAAATGGGTATTTTACATGTTACATTTTAGCTTGCTGTGACAAGTTAGTATTTTATTAAGCTTTTTAATCATCTGCACTGTGCAAACTCAGCGAGTTCCAAATCCTGCCTTTGGCTCCTGCTCTGATTTTGCAGTCTGGTGCTGCAGATTTGGACCCTGCCTGGGTGTTTGTGAGGGCTCAGCCACTGCTCTCTGAGATCAGCACTTTGGAGGAGACACTGATGCTGTTCAATTCTTTCTTGTATTGCAGAAGGAAATCATGTGTGAGCTTGATGGTCCAAAAACAGCCAAAGCAGGAGATGGCAGAAATCTACCAGCAAATGTGTTTTTGGGACATTTTATGAAGCCATACTTTAAGGACAAAATAACAGGAATTGTAAGTAAATAAAAGCAGCTTCCAGAGTGGTGTGTCTTCAGTGATGGTTGTGCATAGTCATGTGTTTGAATTTTTCTCATTTCCAGTGTGTAACTGATTGTCACTCCTCAACCTGAAACCTTTTCCCTCTCACTTGTCACTCTCCCTCTTTTGGAAATGTTTGTTCAGCCCTGTGAGGTCTGAATGTGGAATTGCAGCCATCAGGGGCTTGAATGTTCTTCAGTTTAACTTAACTTTAATTGTCTTCATTTCTATGACCCAATTCCATGCTGCTGTTTAAAGCACTCACTGAAATCTGATCTGTTTGTATGTGAAACTGAGTTTTCTCACTTTCTGAGATTTTCTGTAATTTTTTTATATTTTCTGGAGCAATCAGCAGTACTTTTTAATGTGCTTTTAAAAGGCCATCAGCAAAAGGATATCTTGGCTTTTTGTGGTAGCCAAGATGTCAACTATCATCATCCATTCAAGCAATTACTGCTAATATTTCTATTTAAATTATGTACCTGTGAGCTTTTGCTAACAAAGATAACTAAGCAGTGTGAGTGTGACAATTTGCACAAGTTTGAGTTTCCAGTTATTGTTGCAGCTGGATTTTTAAAAAGAAACAGTAGTTTTGTCTAACTCTCACTGTTTCTAACCCTTCTAATCCTCATTAGGGCCCTCCTTCCAATGAAGATGCCAAGGAAAAGGCAGCTCAGGGCATAAAATCCTTTGAACAGCTGCATTCAGCCAAGTGTAAGTAAGTCTGGGTGCTGTTCAGTGCTCTAGAAGAGCTGTAACATATATATATATTCATATAACAAATGTATATAGTCATGTTGTAAGTGTGTGTGTGTTCCTATTTGCAGTTAAACATCACCACTTCTGACTGACCCACAAAAAAGTTTTTAGAAGGGAATGGGGCGCTCTGTAAATGATTTCAGTGAGTCATGAATGACTCCTTTTTCATTTGTTCTGCTGCATCAGCTCCTGTGAGCACTCCTAAAGCAAGTGAGGTGATGCAAGGGTAGTGCCCAGATGAGGGAGGTTCAAGGGACACCTGCAGCTCCAGATGATTCCTTTTCTGGGCTCTCTTTGGAGATCCCAGTGAAACTGAGCCAGAGGCTGTGCCTTGCCCAGGTCTGACACAATGCTGGTGATTTATGCAGGGAGCTCTCACTGCAGAGCTGCAGGACATTCCCAGGGGTGCTGGGAGCACTGGGTGTTTCCTGGCAGTGGTTTTGCACTGATGTCTGGCTGCTCCCCTGTCTGGTTTAGGGAAAACTGCAGAGAAGACACTGCTGCAGAAATCCGTGGTGAGCGACCGCCTGCAGCGCCTGCTCCAGCCAAAGCTGCTCAAGTGAGTTCTGCCCAAAATCCTCTCTTCTGCTGAAAACATTGCATGGCAAAGGAGGAGAAGGGACTTGTGGAGATTTCTCCTTCCTCCAGCAAGTTCCTGTGTTAATTGCTTGTGTTTCTGGGATTTTACAGCCATCTATTTCTTCCCCTTGGCACTGTGGTGTAACTTAAAATACTCTGCAGGGCTTGGAGCTGAAGTTGTGATATGTGGTGAGGCCTAGTGGTGTGTCCAGCAAGGGATTTCTGTGCTGGAACTGGCACAGTCTTTATGGCTGTTGCAGCAACCATTGGTTCTCTGTGTAAACACCAGAATGGTTTATCTGAAACCTCTTGTGGGTCAGCGATTGCATCGAAGGGGCAAAAATATGACAATGAGTGTGCCTTGTGGGAAAACCTGGGAGAACAGTTTTGTGTGGAAATAAACTTGAAGGGAGGAAAGATACTGATGCCATTGACCCCATTCCCATCTATCCTATTAAGTAGTGATAAAAATGTCTTTTAACAGGTTGAGTTATTGGAATCAGAAACTGGAGAAAATCAAGACTGAAACAGAAAGACAGACCTTGGAAAAGCAAATCAAAGACTTGGAGCAAGAAATAGAGGCAATTAAGTAAGAAGTCTTTCTATGTTCTTGGTGAAAAATGAAATGTCTTAGAGTTTAGCTCTAAAAGTTCTCTCCTCCTACTTCTAGAGGGGTCATTGGTAAAAAATTAGGTGCTGTTGTGGCTCTGCAGCTCTCTCATCTCCACAGTTCTTTACTAAGAAATGTGTTTGGGTCTTGATACACAAAGTATAGTGCCTGCACCCAGTATAGAGGTGCTGCTTTAAATGGTTCTTACTTTAGCAACAAAGGAGCAGAGCTCTGATTTTTTCCATTTTTTTGAGCTTTTGCTCATGAACAAATCTAGAGCAACATATTTGGATATGGCATTAATTGTTTCTCCTGCTAATTCGAGTGTTCAGTTCTTGTGGAAGTCAGGAACAGGTGGGAGGAATGAGATTAGGCAGGATCAAGAAGACAAAGTGTTTCATTAACCATTTAATATGATTCTTTCTTCCTCTTTGTACCTTCTGCTTTAGCCAACTCCCAGAAAGTGACTTAATAGGAGACAGATTCGATGAACATGACTGGGACAAAATTTCAAACATCCATGTGAGTTGGGGGATCAGCTGTTTTATTGCTTCTGATATCTGGGTCCTTCCTCTTGAGAATCACCTGATGTGGTTTGCATCCAGTGTTTCCATCTTGCATTTCTCCAAGCTGACTGTTAAGTGATCTCAACCTGTTAAATTTGGTGATTTAATTCTGGAAAACTTGGCAGTGAGACATATCTGGAATGCAAAATACTGTCTTTCCTGTTTGTCCAGGTGTCTTAATCACAGCTATGAGACTAAACATATTTTTGTTGTTTTTTTTAGTTTGATGGACAACGTAGCTCAGAAGAACTGAGGAAGTTTTGGCAAAATTGGGAGCATCCAAGCATCAACAAAAAGGAATGGACTGAGGAGGAGCTGGAGAGGATGAAGCAGATAGCTGCTGAACACAACTACCTGGACTGGGAGACCATTGCCCAGGAGCTGGGGGTAAGGTCTGAGCTGGCAAGTTGGTTCATTCTGCCTTTACTTTGCCTCTTGTCAGGTTTAAAAAACAATGTTAATACTAATTCAGTGTTAATTAATGCTTTCTGAGGAGCGTCCAAGAACAGTACCAAAAAGGTTTGGTACTTTAGCTTTTCCCTCTTGCTTTTTGTCCTCATAAATAACTAATTACCTGCTTCTCTCTGTTTTCCTTGTATTAAGACAAACAGGACACCTTTCCAGTGCTTGCAGAAATACCAACTCTGTAACAAAGATTTAAAAAGAAAAGAATGGACCAAGCATGAGGATCAGATGCTCTTAGAGCTTGTTCAAGAGATGAGAGTGGGAAGCCATATCCCATACAAGAAAAGTGAGTGGCCCACAAGTGACAAACCTTTCATTCACCTGGAATGCTTCACCCTCCCGTTCTCTTTTTCTTGGTGATCTCTGCCTTTCCTGTACCTATCTGGAAGTTTCATTATATCAGCAAGAATTTAATATCTCTTGTAACCTTTATCCATATTTGAAATTTGGTTGAAACTGGCTGAGCACCATTTTTTAAGAGATTAAAGTGCTACTTATGGCAATCACTGCTTGCAACTGTTGTCCAGATAAAGAAAGAAGCATTAATTACAACAGAGTTAAATAAACCTTTTAATTTCCAGTTGCTTATTACATGGAAGGAAGAGATTCTGCTCAGCTGATTTACCGCTGGACAAAGAGTGTGGACCCCAGCTTGAAGAAGGGACCCTGGACACCAGAGGAAGATGCTGTAAGCTCCATTCTCTGGGCCTGGAATTGCAGGGTGGGAATGTTGGACTGCTGAGGTGTGGCATGGCTGTAGATCTGAGCTTTAGGAGTGTGAAACAGACCAAGGTGGGCACTTTACAGCTCAAGAGCGCTTAGAAGCTCCTAAAGAGTTTTGTCCAGAGATTTGCACAGGAAACAAATAGAACTGCTGCTGTCTCAGGCCTGTTAGGGTTGATCCTGGTGAGGATTTCAGCTCTTGCTCTGTCTGCACACAGATGCTGATGGCTGCAGTTAAGAAGTACGGGGAGAAGGACTGGTACAAAATCCGGACGGAAGTGCCGGGCAGGAGCGACGCCCAGTGCCGGGACCGGTGAGTTCAGGCCAGGTACCAGCCCTTAAACAAGGGAAAACACTGACTGGGACTGCTGGTCCTCTTCAGCCTTGGAGTGCTGTGATGGTCTGATTTTTACAAGCAGGGTTGAATGTTCCTGACTGTAATGTTTTCCATTTTGAAGGTATTTAAAAGCATTGCACTGGGATGTAAAGAAAGGCAGGTGGAGCTTGGAGGAAGAGGAGCTGCTGATTGAACTGGTTCAAAAGCATGGCCTGGGTAGGTGTTTCTGTGGCTTAATCTATAGAAGTTTAGAGGTGTCATTGAGGTTTTGTCTTCTTTCATTGTAAGCCCTGCAGGCTCTGCTTTGTACTGATGATTGCAACTTCTTTGTATTGTGTGTTGTGGATTAAGGATTTAAGATCCATTCATGCAGTAACTCTGTCTCTTTTCCAGGGAAATGTATAATATGTGTGTGATGGCTGCATTGAAAGGCCTGTTGCTGAGTTTGTGGCACAAATAAAAATGTTCTGCATCCTCTGCATCCTTTTCAGGTCGCTGGAGTAAAATAGCTTCAGAGCTGCCACATCGGACTAGTGCCCAATGCCTGAGCAAGTGGAAACTCATGATTGGCTCTAAGGTATTGTGGAAATCCTGCTATGTCACAGTCCCATCTCTTCAATTAAGTTTCTCTAAACTAAAAGTGGAATCCTACGAAATCAATTAAAAATTTGATTTCACAAAGTCAAGGTTTTTGTTGTGGGTTTCACAGTTTGATTTTTTGGTGGGTAAAGCAGCCTTCGTTCTGAAGGGCTGGAGTTAGTTTGCTATGTATTTGTATATCATCCAGAATTCTTTCCTGCCTTGAAATGCCTGTAAGAATGGGATGGATATATGTAGGTTTTCATGTCTGTACCTCATGAGTTGCCAGTTGTGGTCCCAGGCACTCAAGAAATTCTGGCTGCTTAAGACCATATTAAAGATGGTCTTCTTTCCAAAATCTTGTTTCCTTTGGAAAAGAAAACTTCCTGATTTGAGAGAGTTGCAAGCCAGGGGTGACTAAACATTGACTAAAACTTGTATGTGCTTGTTTTGACCGAGAAGAAAAGATCTGGGGCAACCAAACGGCGCCACGCTGAGGAGAGCTCCAGCCCTTCAGAGAGCAGCAGTGAGGAGGACGTGGAGCTGGAGCTGGCAGACAGCTCAGAGGAGGAGAAGGTGACCAGCACCACGAGAAAGGAGGAGTTTGCAGTCCCCAGCATTGACCTGTGGATACCAACAGGGACAGACACACAGGGGGTAACCAGAGGGAGATATGAAATCCAATCCCTCCTCTCTGCTGCCGGGGCTGGCACAGGGAGCAGCTGCAGTGATGTTCCAAGGGCAGGGTGTGATGGAGACAGAGCTGCTGATAAATCATCTGAGCTGAACACCCTGCTGAGTGGCATTGCACATGCCCATTCCACAGACGTGCTGGTGAAGAATGCAGCAGAAGTGATGGCCAAGGTGAGCTGGGATGGGAGCTTGGGTCAAAAGTTAGAAGGGAAGTGCAGCTACTGCAGTAAGGGCAGAATGTGATGAGCAGATAACATCTTGCTGTTCATTCCCTTGTGTTGTTAAGTCAAAAAATGTGAAGGTAATTGCCCAGTAAATTCTGGTTTTTGGGTTTTTGGTAGATCACTCACATAAAAACTTCTATGAAATAGGCATTTGGTGTTGTGATGATGCACAAGGATTAACAGTAAAGGTCTTCAGTGTTGATTTCATTTAATAAGATACCTTCAACAGCAGGAATGTTGAGAACTTTTACCTGCTGTGCATATCCAGTGCAAATAATTCTCTTTGAGGGACTTTCCCTTCTGTATTTTTTTGTGTTCTTTCATCTTCAGGCTTCCCAGTGTGGAAAACACGTGCTGCGGGTTAGCCTGGAGGATGTGAGAAAAATATTAAAGAACAACACGAGCTTCCAGAGGAAACTGGTGAGTGCCTCTTGTGTCTTGTCTGCTCTTGTGACATGAGCACTGCTAGGCTGTGCTTAGTAGGAATTTATTTTTATATAATCACAGATATTGCACTGTGATCCCAAGAGGAAAAGTTAGGACAGTTTTTGTCCTAACTGCCCTGTGAATGGTTTGTCCTGGGACTAATGGCAGAACCTTCCTAATGGGAACTCTTAATTGTGTATTTTTTCATGCATGGCAATTAAAGATGCTGAGACCTCCTGCCAGCCTTTTAGCCAAGCCCCCTGCAGTGGCTGCAGCTGTTGGCCAGGATGCCCAGGGGCTGCAGGAGCTGCCCAGGAGAGCTCGGCGCTGGAGGAGGCTGAGCCTGGACAGGAAGCTGCTGATGGCAGTGACCCCTTGGGTGGGCAATGTGCTGCTGCCCCGCACCCTGCAGGCTGGGAGGATGGCTTTCCACCAGACAAAAGGTACTGGGGACCCTTCCTACCTTTGTCCCTACTTTCTGATTTTTTCTGAGTGAATTCCCAGCTGATTTGGATGTTGGATTTCTTCCCAGCTGCTGCTATTCATGAGAAGGTGAAGTCAGTCAGTCTCACCAGCACTCCCCTGTTTGCACTGCTCATTCAGGTAAGTTTTACCTGCTATCAAACAGTGGGAGTCTTTATTTTTCAGTATTTGAGGCTTAAATAAATGGTTTATCTTTGTTTCTTAAACAAATAATCTAATTATTGGACTAGTCTTCCCTCATGGTTTGCATATGAAGTTTCTTAAATAAGTCCTGCATTCAAAGTCTGGTCCCGGCAGGGCTTTTTCTGTAAGTGTAAAATATCCCCAGGATCTTGCATGGTGAAGCATGTCCCATCTATCTTGCTTTGTCACTGACCCCACCAATACATTTTATTCTCATTTAAATGTTAATGAAGCTCTCACCTTGCAGCTCTTCCAGATTGACACCAAGGGCTGTATGAAGATTATTAAGGAGAGGAAGCTGAGGCAGTTGGAGCTGCATAAGGGTAATGCAAGGAGCCCTCAGCAGGTATTGTGATTTTATGCTTTCCCCACTGAAATCTTGACTAAAATAAGCATTTTAATTGTGTGGCCAAACAGTTTATATTTGTGTTAGCAGTTTGTTTTGGTTCAGAGGCAGAATAAAATGCTGACTCTGTGGCCATTTGTTCAGGAGGTGGCAGATGTGAGTTTGATTCACATCTGTGCTGTTTTAATCATCTTTAAATTCATCAGAAGTATAATTTAATATGCTTTTTTTTTACAGGCTTCCCAAAATACAGAGACTTCTTCAGGTACCTACCAGAACATTTATTTTTGTGATGTGCAAGAACTTTCACATAATTCATCACTGTTACATTAATAACCAGTTTAACTGAAGGAGAACTTTGGGGGACAAACCTGCACTGTCATGCTCATTTTTTCTAGCTCTTGGATCTTTAAGCATGTTCCCCTTTGGTAAGGACTGGAAAAAACCCTGGAGGGCTGGGGAACCAGTGGCTCTGGACCAGTGCAGTGGGATTTTAGGGTGCATTCCTGGCCATTCTCTGATTTCTGGGGGCAGTTATCCCTTGTTCAGTTGTTGGGACATGGCTTGATTAAATCAGGGCTGTAGTGTTGTAGGAATTCTCACAAACAGGAATTTTGCCACATTCCTTGATGTTTAATGAGAAATGGCTTTTGGAAATACTGTTCATTCATTGTCATTTTATCCTCTGCAGGCAACTCATCCCAAGCTTGTTCTCAGAGGAATTCCCAACAGGGCATCCCAAGGAAAGCTGCCAGGAGACCTCCTGCCTCGAGAGCACGGGCCAGCCCCTCTGGGGCCTTGGAGAGCTGTGCCCCAGCTGTGCAGGGAGCTCCCCCAGCCCAGGGGCAAAGGCAGAAGCTGAAAACTGTCTCAGAATTGCTGCAAGAGAAGCGTTTGAGGGAGTCCCAGGCCAAGGCAGCCATGCAGAGGACAGTGCTGGTTGCCCCACAGGTGCTGGTTTCAGGGCCTTTGATAATCCAGCACCCACCACAGCAAATCATTCCCTCTGCACAAGCAGGGAGCACACCTGCAGCAGCTGCTGGGACAGATAGCCAAGTACAGGGTTCACCAGTGCCCACAAGGACTTCTGCTGCAGGTTCTGCTTCTGCTCCTGTGCCTGAAAACCATTCCTCAGCAGTGCCAGAAACTGGGAAGAGCCCTGGCTGCTCACAAGGGACAGATCTACAGTCAAGGAAGGAACTAAAAAAGGAAGCTCTGGAAAGCTGCCCTGAAGGAGGGGTTTCTCCAGGTGTGAGTCCAGCTGCAGCAAAGGCTCCAGACCAGGGAGGGTGCAATGGTCAGGTCACATCCAGTAGCTCAGCTTCAGCAGTGTTACAAAACCAGACTTTTGTGCCTCACCAGATCACAGTGGTGGCTTTTGGCCTGGAGTCTGGCACCAATAAATTGTCCCTTTCCACACCAAGGAAAAGGACCTGTGAGCTGAAGAGTAACAGGCCACAGCAGAGGCCAGTCAGCCTGCTGCCTGCTCTTGTCACTCCACAAGCTGCTTCTCCCGTGATTCCCAACAGCATCCTGCCTTTCAAGTGGGTTGTAACCCCCCAAGGTTTGCTCCCCACCACTGTGCAGACTTTGCTGGGTGTTCCCCAGGGAATGCCAGCTGCTCCTGGGGGAAGCCAGGGTCAGACAGCTGTGACTTCCAATGGCAATGTCTCTGCTTTGGGAGGGACTCCTGTACCAGCTGAAGCAAATCCACCTCACTCCAGCAGTGCAGAGACAAAAGGGCCAAGTTCCCAGCTGGCAGGAGTTCCTTTGGGAAAGGCAGCTGACCAGTCCACAGTTCTCTTACCTGTGACCTCAGTGAGTCCTGGATGCACCACATCCAGTGTTTCTGCTGGAACACCTGCGTGTTCAGATGGCTCCTCCACAGCTCCAGACTCCTCTGCAGCTCCAGCTGCCAGCCCAGCCCTGTGTGCTGTGCTGCTGCCCCAGACACAGCCCCCTGCCAGCACTCAGGGCTCTGATTCCCAGCCTGTGCCCAGTGTCACTAGCTTGGGAAGAAGCAGTGACTCCATCACAACAAATGGATCATCCTCCAATCCAGGCAATATCACGAGAGGGGTTGTGCTTTGTCCAGGAGCTGCAGCTCCTCACAGCAATGCCCCAGGGAGCTCTGCTTGCTCTGGTGCCCAGGCACTGAGGAACAGACCCATTGCCTCCAAACCACCGAGTGCTGATGTCCCCTCCCAGCCAAGCACCTCCTGTGCAGAGAGGAACCTCCTTGACTTCAGCCTGATCTCCCTGGAGGACCAGGGGCTGGTGAAGGAGTGGATGAGTGGGAAACGAGGGGTTCAGGTGCCATCACTGCAGACCAGGCTGCCTTATCTGCCACCTTTCCTCTGCAGCATAAAAACCCTCTCAAAGCTCCTTCTGCAGAAAACAGCTCTGGAGGAGCAAGCAGCCTCTCTCCTGCCCTCTGAGGCCAGTGGGGATGGGGGCACTGGGGATGTTTTCCGTGCTGTTGGAGAACTGGTGCAGCAGAAACTGGGTGATAACCCTGCTTACCTCCTGCTGAAAGCCAGATTCCTGGCAGCTTTCACACTCCCAGCTGTCCTGGCAACTCTGCCTCCTCCCAAAGTGACAACAACTCTGTCAGCCATCGGGAAGCAACTTGAGGAGAGTGATGACGAGGAGTGGCAGAGTGAGAAAAAAGTGTTTGAGGAAGAGAGTTGTGGGAATGAATTAACAGGAGTACGGGAGGATTGGAGACTTGGGGATGAGCCTGGAGACAAAGATGCTGATTTATTAAATCAGGTAAAACAGATTCCAGTACTGCCAGATCAGTATTGCACTGGAATCCAGGGGGAAGCCCCCACTGTTCTTAAATGTAGCAGAAATTTGGTCCTTTTGAATAAACACAGTTCTACAGCTGATGAAAGGAAAAGCTCTGCAGCTCAGGTGGGAGGGTGAAAGCCCGTGGTTTATGTAGCACCTTAGACTTGCCATGACAGTTCCCAGAAGTGGGTATCAAAGCTCCCTTCCCCTTTCTGTTTATAATCTGCTCTTGCCTTTCTGAAATCAGGCCTTTGTTTTCACTCTGATGTTTTGTGCCTTCTCTGACATTGGTAATGGAATGTTATCCCGTGCTTCATTTTGAAGGTAAATGAAAGATTGTTTTAGGAATCTTGCTGGGCTCCCTAAATCAGGAAGGTGGCTGAAGTGGTTATTGTTAATTCCCGTGGTGTTGATCATCTCCTGCTTCTGTTGCAGGGCATGGGGGCTGAGGAGAGCCCTGCTCAGTCTGCCTTGGGCTCCTGCACTGATGTGGCTGATGCCAGAGCTCCCCAAAGCAGGAGAAGTGCCCGATTCAGGAAGAGGAGGAGGACATGAGAAGGAAATGTGTTAGTAGCTCCTCAGTGGTTTGTACATCTTGCTGAGAAGCTGAACCATGTTTGTGGTTCAGCTCAGACAATGACTCATGACCCCAGGAAAGGACTGAAATGATCTCTGCTCTTGTTCCCCCAGGACACAGAGTTCTACAGGCACCATCAATCACAGCCTAAGGCTGATAATATTTTGGGGAGAGGGAAGGTTGATGTCTCTATGATAAAATTATATATAAACTCAAGAAATTCAGACATTTGGCAGCCTTTTAGTTCATGCCCTGAACCCTACTTAGTATGCACCTAGTTGGTAGCACTCTACAGGCTTGACAGTGGAGTTTTTCTTTAGTACTTCATCTTTGAGCAGCTTGGTGGAGTTTGGGGTTTATTTCCCCTATTTGGCTTCATTTCTGTGCAGTTATAACAGGTCACCTTCTGCAGGGTACAAATGGGTGATGTCCTGATATCTGCTGGGGCTTTTGGTGCACTGGATGGAGTGAACATGAACGGTGTTTGATTCACATGGTTGTCAGATGAGACTGGTTGGAGATTATTTTTCTTGAAAATTTATTTTAGGAACTCCAAAAGGGCAAGTTCCCTGTAAAAATGTGTGACTGATAGGAACTGTTTGTGCTTTGTTACAGGGGTCACTGGAATGAGCTCTGCCTTCCTGCATGGCAGGAGACAATCTTTGCACTGTTCACCTTTACCACTTCCATGCTGACTGGATGGACCTGGGGAAGAGGAAAATGCAGGATTGATTTTCCCCTTCCCCAATAAAATCTGCATAGGCAAGGTTCAGAAATGAAGGAAACTGGCTGCAGGGAAATCTTTCAGGCACAGACTTCTGCTCTTTCAAACTCCCACCTGCCATAGATTCTGAGGGAGAATATTGCTGGAAATGTGGGGAAACAGGCAATGGTGGTTATTTATTTCCTTCTTCTGTTGTTTATGTGAATGTTTATCCATGTTCAGATTATGTTAATTAGGTGTTTCAAGTGCTGTGGCAGTGGCTTTGCTTGGTAACTGACTGAATACTGTGGAATAAGCTGCAGATTAATTTTGTATCAAAATGACTCTTAAGTATTTGTTGAAATACAGATGTTTTATTTTTCTCACTTAAAATTACTGATGTGTTCTGTGTGGGGTTTTTTTCTGGTAAATAGTGCTTTTAATAATGTGTGTATGAGAGTGATTGCTAATGAGAAAAATGGAAGTTTTCAGGCTGCATGAAAACCAGGGAAAATAGGGGGAATGAATATTCATGTGCCTAAAACTGCAGGATTGAATTAGGATTCTTTCTTGATTCTTCCACAGCCTGCCCTGTACAGACATCACAAATCACTTTAAAAAAACTTGTTTCTTCATTTATAACCCAGCAATTTCTGTCTCTCAGAGAGGTGCAAGGTTAGCTGAGGCAAAGCTGATAAAATCTAGAGGGAAAGTGCTGTGAAAGCTTCATTCCACTGCACTGACTGAACTCCCCTGAGTGTAGTGGGGAGTTGGGAGTTTGAGCTTTTCCACAAGGGCTCCTCAGGCAGAGCTGGGGGCAGAGGGTCACTGGGGCTAGTGTTGCTATAATTTGGTGTCAGGACTTTATGGAGCAAAAGGAATGATTGTGGAAGGCTCTCCTCTACTCTGTTTTCCATAAGCCACTGCAGATACCAGTTTTCCAGGAAATTCAGCTGTGGCAGGAGCTGCTGCACAGTTGTGGGTGCTGTGCCCAGGCTGTTACAGTGGGGCACTGGTGGGAAAGGTGAGCTGTGCTCTAAATGATTGTTGGCCTTTGCAAATGCTGCTGAAAAGATGCCCTTGTCATTTATTTGTGGGAAAACTGCGTAAGCAGCAGCTGGCTTTGTCCTTTTTCAGGATTAAATTGATTTGTCACTAGAATAAAACCTCCCCAGGCTAAACTGGTCCATTAACAGACACACTGGTTACCTCCAGCAAGGGCACAGCTGACATAGGTACTGCATCTTTTTTTAGTGTAAAGCTAATTTAATGACAAGAAACACAGGCTGGAAGAATCTCTGAGCATCTCTGCCCTGCTCCTGAGGATAACATGGAAAAACTCTCCATAAACTTAGAAAGCAGAACAAAGAGTGGAGTGGGAAGCTAACGGGAACATGTGTCACGCTGCCATGGCATCAGAACCTGTGTGTTCTCCAGGCTTTCTTTAAAAATCACTGAGTGAGTTCTGAGTTCAGCTCCAGGGCTGTGGGAAGGGGGGAGGCAGGCTCAGGTCTTCTGGTGATGCTCAGCATCATCACAGTGGCCTTATCAGCATTATCACATGACCCAGCTGCCTTGCTGGGCTGCTCCTTTATTCCTGCCATGGCCATAGCCTGTAATTTGGGAATCATGGGTGATGTTCCTTGCTTTGCCAAGACTTGATTCCCTTTCCCTTTCTTGTCATAATTATGCTGGAAGCTTGAGGACATCCAAAATTAGAGGCATCAAAATAGAAATCACCCTCTTCAGATGAAGAGACCTGTGTCTAAACTGAGAGGGAGTTCTTGCTGCTGCCTGTTTTCCTGGAGGAAGATGTTAACAGCTGGAAAGCCTTTGTGGAGCCTCTTTCTTCTAATTTCGTGGCCTGTTTTGTCCTCTGCAACCAGGTGCACATACCTATGGCAGTGACTTTTGTTCTTTTTAGTCTTTCTGACCACTGCACAAGGAAACTTTCTGGACCCCAACAGGTACTTCAGTGGGACAGATGAGAAAACAAACCCAGAATTAATCTAAAATCACTGCTTATGTGTTGCTGCTGACTCACAATGCCACTACCATCCTTCTCCTCCCCCCTCACCCATTCTGGCTTCTGCTTTTTTTATTTATCTCTCTTTTTCTTTTCCTTCCCTTTCCCGTCTCAGGGTATAGCTGAGTAATTTCCCCTTTTTTCTCAAACCAGTTTGGTTCCTGGAGTTATCTTTTCTCTAGTCAGGATACAGAGGGAGGCTGCACCCAAGACAGGTTTTCTCAGAGCCAGGACACAGGAGAAGAATCAAGGAAGCTTTTGTTGCTGCAGAGGTGAAGGTTGGTGATACAGAATGGCTGATATTAGCAGGGAATAAAAGTCTATTTTACAGCTCTGAGGTAAAGTGTCAGCTCCTGTGGGTGTTAGATTTGGTGTCTGTGTGGTCAGACAGAGCACAGGGATCTCACATGCTGGGAGGTGGAGAGGGAAGAGTGAACTGCTCATAAAGCAGAGACAACAGCAGATTAAGACACTTCTGCATTCTCAGTCTTGACGTCCTTGGTTTCACCACCACTGCCACACTGCTCTGAGAGGCTCAGGGGCTGCTTGTTTGGTCTTTTGGTGTTTTTTTCCAGACAGGACAACTCTGCTCACTGATTCCCCTCACCACTGACATGCTGGAAGAGGATAATGATGAGATCTGTTGGAATAACCTGGAGAACTTCCGTGTGAAGCTGATCTCAGTGATTGACCCTTCCCGGATCACCCCTTACCTGCGCCAGTGCAAAGTGCTCAGCCCTGATGATGAGGAGCAGGTCCTCAATGACCCCAGCCTGGTCATGCGCAAGCGGAAGGCAGGTGGGAGCACTTCAAACCCTTCTGTGGAGTTTCCAGGCCAGTGGTGTGGGATTGTCTGGGGAGTTAGACACTGGAAGGGCTGCCCAGGGAGGTGCTGGTGTCACCCACCCTGAAGCTGTTTAAATAAAGCCTGGATGTGGCACTTGGTGCCATGGTCTGGTTGACAAAGTGATTCAGAGACAGAATGGACTTAATGATCCCAGAGGTCTTTTCCAACCTAATTTATTCTGTGACTGAATCTCAGGGACTTTTGTATGTGGAGGAAGTGAAGCTATTTTTTATGTTACAAACAGGTAAAGAGAGAAATAACTGAACAGAATATCCTGTTGCCATGATTTCAGGTGTTCTCCTGGACATTCTTCAGCGAACGGGACACAAGGGCTTTGAGGCATTTATGGAGAGCCTTGAGCTTTATTATCCCCAGCTGTATAAGAAAATAACTGGCAAAGAGCCCAGCAGGGTTTTCTCCATGATTATAGGTAATGTTTGTGTTCTCAACAACAGCTCTTCCTCTGGTGCTGCTGAGCAGAGTCAGGAGCATTCCCTGCCTTGCCCCATGCGTGCTTTGGAAGGGTTCTGGGAAGAACAGCCCTGGTGTCACGGGCTGGACTAGGGAGGGGGAGGAGGAAGCAGAAGGATGAATTCTTCCTTCTGCTTGTGTCAGTGACTCTGTGGTGCACAAAGGCACAGAGCAGAGAGGCACAGCGGGGATAATTTGATCACAAATCATCAGGGTTGCCTGCAGTGATATGGAGGGGAAACTGAGCTCTGTGTGTGCCTTGGCAGCAGCCAGGACAGCAGAGAGTGACCCCTGCCCCCCAAACAGACACGGCTGGCGAGTCTGGCCTGAGCCAGGTGCTGATGAACGAGATCATGAAGCTGCAGAGCGCGGTGCAGGAGGAGCGGCGCAAGGCGCAGGAGCTGATGGTGTGGCTGCACTCCAAGGAGGACACCCTCAGGGAGATGTGGGTCAGGGACAGCCTGCTCCGTAAGCACCAGGAGCGGGCCCAGAGGATGAAGGAGGAGAGGGACAGCCTGAGCAAGGAGCTGCGCAAGTGCAAGGACGAGAACTACAGCCTGGCCCTGAGCTACGCCAAGCAGAGCGAGGAGAAGAGCGCGGCCCTCATGAAGAACAGGGACCTGCTGCTAGAGGTCAGTCACAGTTTCTCCAGCTTCCCCCTTCTCACCTGACCCTGGAAGGTTGGGCTGAGCACCGTCTTTGCCAAGGATGCTCCAGTCCAGCATGAAAGCACTGAGCATCTTTTCTAGCACGTGTCTTCATGGTCCCTAGCTCAGCCCTGTAGGCCCAAATTTTACAAGTTGTGCTGTGAATGACGACCAGGCTTGACCAGTCTTGCCCTCACTCAAGGCTGCTCTCACAAAGGCAGCACAGGAACATGTATCTGTTAGCACAGAGGCAGGACTTTGGTCCCAGGGCACAAAACTTCCTGAGGAAAACAGCTGGGGAGAAACTTTCCCTGTGTTTGGCTGAGGAACAGAGAACTGGTTTTGCAGGCCAGAGCTTTCTCCTAGCTCCTGCTGAGCTCTGAACCTTCTCGCAGATCGATCAGCTGAAGCACAGCCTCATGAAGGCTGAGGATGACTGCAAGCTGGAGAGGAAGCACACGATGAAGCTGAAACACGCCATCGAGCAGCGCCCCAGCCATGAGGTGGTGTGGGAGATCCAGCAGGAGAAAGAGCTGCTCTTGGCCAAGAACCAGGAGCTGGAAAACACTCTCCAGGTTAGTGGGTGGTTGAGTATGGGATCATTTGTAGCAACCAGGGCAGTGATGCTGGAGTGAAGATTGTGGGGGTCAGCTGTTGTCCAAGAGCCCTGAGGAAAGAGAACTGATATGGACTTGGTGGCCCTGTCTCACCTCTTCCTTTGTCTTGCAGGTTGCCAGGGAGCAGAACTTGGAGAAGAGCCTCTCCAAGGAAACTCTGGAGAATGACTGCAGCCAGAGTGTGGAAGAACGCCGGGAGCTGGTGAACACCATTTACAGCCTGCGCAAGGAGCTGCGCCGAGCCAAGGTGCTCCAGGGCAAAGTAGGTGCTGCTGTTCCAGTCCCTGCTGAGGCTCAAGGATCAGACAGGCAGGTGAAGCACCTGCAGTGTCTTGCCTGTGGAGCAGAGCAGCTGCTCAGGAGCAATCCCTGCTGCTCCTACTGTAGTACCTGTATTTCAGCACTGTGTGTGTGGCAGGTGACAGCTCAGACACCCAATGGAGCTCTGGCCAGAGCAATCTGTGGCACAGAGCAGGAGTGGGGACAGTCTGGCTCAGGCTCTGCCCACAGGCAGGTGCTTTTGACCTTGTCTCAGCAGTTTGCAGAGGAAAAAGAGGTGCTGGAGCTACAGTGCACATCACTGAGGAAGGACTCCCAGATGTACAAAAAACGGATTGAAGCTGTTCTGCAGCAGATGGAGGAAGTGGCTTCGGAGAGAGACCAGGTGATAAAATATTCCTCAGTGCTTATCACTGCTTTTTGGGCAGACAGTGCCAGCCTGTGTGTGCTGTTCTGTGAATGCCTCGTGTTGTCCCTCTGCACAGGCTCTCCTGACCCGAGAGCAGTTCCACATGCAGTATTGCAAGAACCTGGTGGAGAGAGACGCCTACCGCAAGCAGATCCGGGAGCTGGGGGAGAGATGTGATGAGATGCAGCTGCAGCTCTTCCAGAAGGAGAGCCAGCTCCTGGCCACTGAGGCCAAGCTGAAAAGGCTGCAGCTGGAGCTGCCCACTCTGGTATGACTCTCCTCCCCTTGATGGATTGGGAAGCTGAGGATGGGGTCAGACTGTGGCTGTTCCCAGGCCTTTCCTTTCCCTGTTCCTGAGCAGCGGTAGCTCATCAGGCAGTGAGCACCTGCCTGAGCCACCATCAAAATTAATTAAAACCATTGCCATACAAATGCTGAGTTGAGAAAATTAAAGATGTGATGGTCTCTATGACCTCACCCTGTTTTCAGGCATGGAAAAGCTGGACAGATGCAAGCTCAGGCCACCTGTGTTTGTGTTTGGAGCATTTCCAGAGGTAGTGAGGGGTTCCTCAACCAGCAAAGAGTGACTAAATAGAGACTCGGTGTGAGCCATTGGATGAAATGGGGAGCTAAGTTTTCTGGAACTAAAATAGATACATTTTAATTAATATGGCATCTTGTGTACTTTCTTGAGTGGCTAGACAGGAGTGTAGGAGGCAGCACATCCACACTTCTGTGTTTTCTGGAGCTCTCAGACTCCTCTATGTTCCCTTGCTGTCACTTCCTTGCTTATGAGGAATGATTAATCTGTACTGGTTTTGTTTCAGACCTCTGACCTGGATGACTCTTCCTCCAGAGATTCCCAGGAAGTGAGTAGGGTTCCTTGTTTACCTTTCACTTTCTTCTGGGATGGTTTCATGTTCCTCACTTGTGCTCAGCTCCCCAAGATTCTAAAGTTTTCAATGGCTCAGACTCATTTCAGTCAAAAAGTCCAGAGGCAGCAAGACAGTGACAGAATCTCCCTGTGTCCTGAAGTTCTAAGTGTAGGACACAGTTATGGCATTAGTCAGCAGCATTTGTTGAGTCTAGGCAAAACAAGGGAATTTAATTCCTATTGAATTGCTTTTAATTGTCTCTCTTGTGTGAGAATAGGCAAAAATAAGTCTTGCCCTGGGGCCACCTGTAGTAAAGAGTTTCACTTAGTTCATAACTTCAGGGAGGGAGTGATTGTCACATTGTCTGGAGGCCAAGAATATAAATGAGACCAAAGGAAGCTGGATCTATTCATGGAGGAGAAATCCATGAGCAGATCTGTAACTCCTGGCTCAGTCTGCTGTTTGCTGGCAGCAACAGGGAGAGAGAGGTTGGTTCTAGCATGTCCTGGGTTTTATATTCCTTTATCTGTTCCTGCAGACTGAGGGACAGTTCTGATGTTCTTGCTCTGTTTTCTGCCCCACAGCTTGTTCTTCACAGTCACCTGGATGAAGATACACAGAGAGCTAAAAGTAAGGGGAAAACACTGAGCAGAGCTCTGGAGAGGATGGTCCAGTCTGTCTTGCTCTCCTCGAAGATCTAAGTGGTCTTTTTATTCATTGAAATGGGAGATTTTTCACTAAAACTAAACAGCACTGATCCAAAAAGGATTCTATTGTTATTCTAACCTTGCTCAGTTCAAAAATACATATTGTAACAGCTGGTCGCTGCAGGAGTTTCAACAAAATAGGGTCTGGTGTGAAGTGCCATGATATTCACAACTTGGGGAGCAGGGAAAATGATGGATAAAATAATGATGAACACATTTCTCACAGTGGCCCCTGACACAAATATTATTTTAAAGCAACGAGCAGAGGAGCTGCTTGGCAAAGGTTTGTTTTGCTCCTGCTGAAGCTGGAAGTGGAAAGCTCTGCCTGTGAGTGTGGTGGGGAACTCCATCATCCTGGGCAAGATTCAGGGCTCCATAAAAATGAGAAGTGACTTGTGATTGATGAGAGGATGGAGTTCTGAGTGCTTTGGGCTTGGTTTCAGTTCTGCTCTGGACTCTGTGCAGTTACATCACAGCTCTTCTGTTGGAAGAACTGCTGGAGGGAGAAGTTACTTTGCAATGGCAACTCTGACTAAAGCTGTGATTTTTTTTTTAATCTTTCAGAAGATTGCCTGGAAGTACAAAACCAGGAACTCAGCCTTCGAGAGAGCCATCTGCCCCCAAAATCACTAAGTGTAAGAGAATCTTTGTGGGCTCTTCTTTACTATGACTGGGGTTTGTGACCTTTAATATTCTCATTAATGATGGATTTACCAGCTTGGAGAAGCACGTCAGCACCTCCTGCTTTTCCAAACTCTGAGCACTTAGTGCAGAATCCACCCTCCAAAAAGAGTGAGCTCTGAACAGCAAAACATTTACAGTGGACATTTTTCCATCTGTGCATAAAAACTTCTAATTACTTTCTGCCCTTCATCACTGGCTGGGGATGTTTTCCAGTGTAATTAATGCAGAATTAATGTTGGTGCAGAAAACAGACTCCCAGAATTATGGATGTTGAGGGGAATAAATGTAGTAAAACTCTGTGAAACAGCAGCATTACCATCCTGCACACACAGTACAGAACCTGCTGGTACTTGACTCTGCAGATGCAGGAAGCATCCTCGTGTTAACACTGATCTGATCAAGAATAAATTCGTATTTTTTAGGTTGTTTTTTTTTTCCATTTCAAGGAGTGTGTCTTGGCCAACGAGGAACTGGCAGAAAAGGAGAGGAGGAGGATGAAGGACTGCTTTGAGCGTTACCGAAGGTCTGGGCTGCAGTAAGCAGGGCTAACCTGGAAATATGCGTGATTTGTATTTCCCCTTTCCTTGGTTCATGGAGGGCATAAAATGAACCACAAAAGTGACTGACACATACGAACAGTACAAAATGCCACTTGTTTGCAGAAAACACCTTCTGAAAGTTGTGTGTCTGGTGTTGTTTGCAGAAAAAGAGCAATGAGAAGGGCGCCCAATGGCCGGCACCATGAGGCAGATTGGGAAAACACCTCCGGCAGCGACAACACCGACACCGAGGGCTCCTGAGAGAGGGACGGCACCAAGGTCCTTTGGAAAGGGACACCACCGACACCAAAGGCTGCTCAGGAGCCGATCTCTGAGGGAAACACCGGCTTCTGTAGGGTGCCTGTACCTCACAATTTCACTCACAATGGACTGTTTAGATTCTAAAACCATCCGAACACCCAGTTAGGAAAAGCGCTGCAGTGACACTATTGTGTGACTCTGACGGCCCCTCGCTCAATAAACAGGTTTAAATGCCTGCGTGTGACACAGGGCCGGGCTGAGCTGCTGGTTAATTACGGGTTAATTAAGGGCATTGCCCGACACCTTCATGGCCGCCACCCACACCCAACATGGCCGCCGCTGCCTCAGGGCGCGCCCGGCGCGCATGCGCGGTGCGATGCAGCGCGCGCTGAGGGCGCTGCTCCGGGAGCCGCCGCCATGGCG
>WBNO01028413.1:23606-127772 GCA_013400575.1 Peucedramus taeniatus
GGCCCGCACCGGCCAGGGACAGCGCTGGGGCCTGGCCCGCCCGCTCTGCACCGCCCCGGGGCCGCCGGCGGCCACGCACTATCGCCTGGTGTACACCTGCAAGGTGGGCGTGAGGCCGGGGGATCTGAGGGCACCGTCGCTGGGCTGGACGGGGGGCTCCTAGTGTAGCCGTTTTCTTAGTTTTAAACTTGCAAAGACTAATTCAGAGTGGAAGAGCCCTCTGGAAGACTAATTCAGAGTGCAAGAGGGTTCAAGTGCACCCTCCGTGTTGGAGAAGGATGTTCGGGGTCTTGTGAGTATCTGTGAGAGTGGAGGTCCCACAGCCTCTTTGGATCCTCCTCATTAGGGAGCCACGGAAAGCAGTAAAACTTCTTTCTGCCTTTGTGTCCCGGGCTGAACTCACGACATCCTAACATGATGGAGCCGACTCGGGGTAGTTAGAGGTGAGGGAGGGAAGACGCTTTTAATGGCAAAAGTATTTTTGTCTTAAAAGTCCCAGGATCTGCCGTTACCGTGCTCATCAAATCCACTTTGTTTTTCAGGTGTGCCAGACCCGCTCAGCCAAATCCATCTCTAAGGCCGCCTACCACCGAGGGGTGGTGATCGTGACATGCCCCGGCTGCGGGAACCACCACGTTATCGCCGACAACCTGGGCTGGTTCTCCGACCTGCAGGGAAAGAGGTGAGTGTGCCAGCAGCATCCTCTCACACCCTGCTCCCACCTGCAGCTTCCTGAGATGATGTCTTCTTCCAGTATTTTTTTTCAGTATTTTTTTTTCAAATGTGGCTCATACTGAAAACAAAGTTTTATTTAGTTCATTAAAACACACAGACTCTTTTCAGTGATTATAATTTGAGTGTTGCTGTCTAGGATCCAAATAAATTGGTGTGAAGCTGCAGCAGAAGCTGTGGGATGCACAGTGATCCTTAGTGGTGCCAGCAGGTGATTTGCTGTTCCACTCAGGCTTTATCACTTCACTGCTGGGTTTCTTTGAATGTTCCAAGTGTGTAGATTGTTCTGCTGTGGAATTCCAGTGATTTCTACCTTTAAAAGCTTCTGCTTAGCTGTAATTGCTAAATCATTGATCCTAGCGGATGAAAGTAGTGCCAGAAGGTTTGGGTGGTTTTGTGTGGTTAATTTTGGGTGGTGTTCATGGTGGTGTCAGTCCTGAGGGCAGTGTCCCTTTGCTGTGGTGTCACTGTTGGTTCTCAAATCGCTGTCCAGGAACATCGAGGAGATCCTGGCAGCCAGAGGGGAGAAGGTGAGACGTGTGGCTGGTGAGGAAGCCCTGGAGCTGCTGCTGGAGAGCTCGGCAGAGCCCGGGCCCCAAGGCCAGCTAGCAGAGGGGGACGACAGGGAAACCCCCCCAGATCCTGGCAGCAAGGGACACACCTGACATGAGGGATTGTGGCCTGTGGGACAGATGGGACAAGTGAGATTGTGGCCTGTCGGACAGAGCTGCCACCTGGGATTTGGGACATTCTGCTTGTGGCAAGAGACTCTTCACCTTTGTTCCCTGATTTCAACTGTTTCTAAAATAAACTCGGGTGTTGGGTTTTCTCTGTTGTGTCTCTTTGCCTTGTGTAATTTTGCCTTTGATCAAGCTGATGTCTTTAGAGATGGTGTTTGTTTCTTTCCTGATACTCATTTTGCTGATTTTCAGGCAATTTTCAGTGCCCCAGCAATGTCCCATGCCTGGCTTTGTTCCCTGCTGAGAAATTCTCTGTCTGTGTGAGTTTGACCTAGCAAGATGCAGCTGGAGCTGGAGGTTTTAGGGATGCTCAGGTGTGGCTACTGAGGAGAAGAGGCAATTGATACCACCTGAGGAGATGGGTCCCAGCATTCTAGAGCCAAAATGACCCTGCAGGAGGGTCAGATCACCTGCTCTTAATGCAGTCAAATGCTGCTTTTATCTGTTCTTTTGACATCTTCCAGAGTTTTCTTTCTCTGCCCCTTATGTCAGGGCTGAAAGTTTTATATTTTGATCCCACTCGAGCTCCAGCATGGGGGTTTTACAACTCCTTGTTGGTGAGGGGGAGTGTGGGTGTGAAGGCAAAATTAATAGTTGTGGAGCATGGTGGAGAGAAGTAGAGGACCTAGAAAGTTGTCTTGGCAGATATTGAGGGGCTTATTAGTGCTACTGCAGTATGTTAAGATTAGTTAGAAATTTAAAAAGAAATAAATGACAGATGTGGGAGTTTGTCAGCACGCAGCTCCCAGGTAGTGGTGGATCAGGCACTGAGATGATGATGTTGGGCTTTGTTAGGGCTTGCTCCCTCTGCACAATGGAATAGCTGCTTTCTTAGGGTTTTGAGCTTGCAATCAAAGACTGTTTCAGTTTGGAAGAGCCTTCTGGAGGATTCCAGTCCAATCTGCTTATCAGAGGAGGATATTTAGGATCTTGAATCACAACCTCTATGGATCCCCCTCATCACTGGGCCACAGAAAGCAGTAAAACCTCCCTCAGCCTTTGTGTCTTGGGCTGAGCAAACCCAGTTCTCTTAGCAAGGCATCTCCAGCTGCTTGTGGTGCTTCATCAGCCACGGATTCACTGAGGGCATTGCAGGCATTCCTGAGTTTCCTTCAGCTGGAGTGTTCGTAACAATTTTATTTGTGTTGCATTTTAAGTGTTGGGTCAGAGCACCAGCAAAGTTGTCATGTTCCTGTGAGTGTGTCAGTGCAGAGTGATGAAACAGGGGCAGGAACTTCATCAGCCAACTCAGATCCTGGTGAGATGCAGCTCTCCCTGATACAGCCAGCTGCTGGAGTGACCCAGGGTTGACAAACAGGAATTTGCATCTCAGAGCACTGCTGTGTTCTCCCCCTGAGCTGGGCTGCTGGCATCTATTAGCACTGCTGGAAAAGTGTTTGTTTTATTACCTTTAATCTGAAAAACAGCATTCTGCTTCCATGGTGCTGATGCCTTTGATGGGGTGGAACAGAGCAGCTGTTGCAGGATCCTTGTTGCCTTGGAAACAACTCATTTACAATCTGCCTTTTTTATACTGTTTTCCTTACCTTTCTTACCTGTTACTAGGTCCTAGCTACAGGAAAGTGATGCCATTTTTTTCTGTTATAGTAAAAAAATGTAGCAAAATGTAGCAAAATCTGTGTTGGCTGTTCCTAGATTTTAGCATTTCCTTGTCCCAGTGCCCTCTGTCACCAGGTGCTCTTTGGGGTCAGGACAGAGACAGGTCCCTGTGCCCTGGGGCTGCCTCTGCAGCTCTGAGCATGGAGGGTGGCAGTTCTTACTGCTCTGAATGTTCAGGCCAACATCAGGGGAGGGAATTTGCACACAATACAAAAAGATTTGCTGCTAAGAGATTGCAGCTAAAAAAATCGAATTTTTGCTCCATTTTGTAGCTGTTTTTTCTGAAAAATGTTGTGTCATGGGGCAGTGGATTTGCTCTGGAAAGGGGACACAGGTAAGCACATGGGCTTGCTCTAGCCAGAGGCAGGGAGTGAGGAGAAGCTGCCTTTCTCCTGAGTGCCTTTCTCCAGGCTTGACATCAGCCCTGTCCTGCGAGTGCCTCTGGGTGCTTGTGTACAGCTGGGTAGGAGAGGGCAGGATCTCGTGTTTCTGCTGGATTTTTAGGGTTCTTCACGAAGAGGACCTGCCCTGCACTGCTCCCAGTAACTCACAGTCCACAGCTGCAGCAGCAGCAGTTCAGGGGCCGGCAATCCCGCGGCTCTCCAGCGGATGTCAGCATCAGAGAGCTCTTCCCGATGTGGGAACGAGCCTGGCAGCGTGGGAGAGAGGAGGATTCGGCACAGCAGCCACCGCTGCACGCTGCTCTGGAGACTCGATGGTAGCCAGTGCCCTCTGCTCACAGGAGCTCAGAACGAGCCTGTGCTGCTCAGGATGGAGAGACAGGAGGTGAGACACCATCACTCTCTCCCAGGGATCACCTGCTCCTGGGAATCTGGCCTCAGGTCACAGAGCTGCTGTGCTCAGGCACCCAGAGGTGTGAGAACACCTGATGAGAACAGGCTGGTGGCTCTTCATTAATCTTTGATCAGGGCTGGCAGTGGCCAGCACAAATGAGCCAGGCATGAGAAGCCCAGCTAGGACTTGGCTTTATCCTCACAGGGCTCAGGATCCCAACTGCTGCTCCCAGGCTGCCTTCCAGCCCAGTCCAACAGCCTGCTCATGCCTGCTGTGCTGGAATGAGCTGGTGCTGCTGCTTTGTGTCTACTCCAAGGGCTGGTGCCAGGGCTGTGGCCAGCACTCCCTGCCCTTGTCCCCTGGCTCTGGGAGCGCCCCAGCTTTGGGCCAGGCGCCGGGGTGGCACCGAGAGCCGGCAGAGCCTGAAAGGAACAGCTCAGCCTCTCCTCAGCCTTTTCCAGTGGCCTTTTCTCAGCCATGCAAGGCTGCTCTGTCTGCCCTGTCGTCCTGGAAACTTCTGGGCAGGGAACTCTCAGGGCTTTGTGCCCTCCCTCCACAGCCACATCCATGCTGGTAGTCAGGCAGAGCTGGGATGGTGGTGGCTGCCAAGAGCCCGGTGTGCTCACAGAGTAAAGCGAGGTGGAGGTGGGTGCACACTTCCCTTAGCACATGTGGTGTGGTGTCTGTTACCAGAGAGCCCCCCCATTCCCCCCCCATCCCTATTCCAGAGGGCCAGGATTAGCCCTGCTGACAGCCAGGAAATAATGGAAATGAGTATTTGCACTGAAGCTTAGACACAAATATTTATTAAGCACAATTCCCCCCACCCGTTCCCCTTGAGCTGTATTCATTTCTAATATATTAATCCATTTGGCAGATTATTTTTTAGAAAAAAAAAAAACAAGTACCTGTGGGTTGGAAATTCCCCATTAAAATGACATTAGCAAATGCACATGTAAAAAATAAATAAGCTCATACATTCAAGTATATGGCAAATAATACCTCAATAATACCTCTGAAAGCTTAATGGTCAGGTTCCAGTTCACCACCTAGCTGAGAGCTGCACAGGCTTGAGCCTGCAGCTGGTCAGGTCATCATCATCAATGTTTTTCTCTTTTACAAATGCCAGCTTGGCTGGTAAGTAGAGGATGGGCAGCTTCCCAGTGTTTATCCATCCTCCTGGCTCCTCTGTCCAGAGCTCTGCCCAGCCCCAGGAGGGAGGCCCAGCCTCGGCCAAGCAGCAGGTGAGTGCTCCCAGGTAGCAGGTAAACTGCAGCTACCACTCCACATGGTCAGTGCAGGCAGGGTAAATGCCCCATGAGCAGCATCACTGGTCTAAAAAGATCTCCCTGCTGGCTGGGAATGTTTCCATCATTTCCAGCATTTCAAATCCAAAGTGCTGATTTACTCTCTGCAGGAGCGGCGCTGCTTCGGCACAACTCAGCGCTGGAGTTGCTGAAGTCCAGCATAGGCTCTGGTCAAGCAAAGGGCAGGGACCTCCTTAAGTCAGGTCTCTGCTCCCCTCCTCCAGCTTTTCCAGCTGGTCCAAAAGGGGAAGGAATGACAGCAGATGTGAGTTCCCAGGCTGGGGCTCTCCTGAGGCTCCAGGGGCTGGAGACAGGTGGACAGAACCAGAGTGCGTCACTGGGAGCAGCTCAGTGCTGGTTTGGGGAGAAACAAGAGGAGGGAAGGGCCATCAGCCTGAGCTGCTGTTGGACACGGAAGGAGGGATGAGCCATGGGCAGAAAGCTTTGCTGGCTGTTGAAGCAGGGCCCTGTCACACACAGGTTCTGTCTTGGACACCCTCACATTGGCTCAGTGTCCCTGTTTGCCATGGGCTGAACAGTTGGGCAGAGACCTCCTTCTTCCTTCCCCTGCCCAGGAACAGCCCCTACCATGAAGCTCCAGAGGTAACAAATCCCACTAAAGCTCAGGGTCAGCACGTCTTTTCCCCTACTCAGGAGGTCCTGCAGGGCTGCAGCTGGAAGCAGAGAATGTCCAGGGCTCTCCAGAGAGTCCTCTCAGCAAACCTAAAATACACTCAGGTGTGTGGGACCATGATGCAGCTGGAGTGGATAAGGTTTAAAGGACTTGGGCTCTTTTCCTCCTGTAGAAGGAACAAAGCTGAACAAGATGTTCCAGAGAAGGATCCAGAGCCATTTGTGTCAGGGAAGACAGGAGGACTTCAAAATGGAAAAGGTGTTCTTCCCTTTCCCTGTTTAAATAAGTGTTGTAGAAATAAAAGAAATCAAGGATGGAGTTAGCTACTCCCTGTGGGCTCCTCCAGGTTCCTGGGGTTTTAGGTGATCAGCAAGGGGCTGCTAAAGTCTTCCAGGAGCTGTGCCCAGTGTTACAGTGGCCGAGTGTCCTAAAAAAACCCCTTATTTAAAAACTGTCCCCCATCCGTTGTGCTCTCCCGTAGGAACACAATGGAGATGCAAAACTGGGAGCACAGCAGCACTCGGGCTTGAAACCACCTACTCTTTTCTTCCTTTTTAAAAAACAAAATAAAGCTGAAACAACCCCCCCAGACCAAAGCCCAGTTCTTAGCTGGAACCAGGCCTCTGCTGCTCCTCCTCGGCCTCCTCCTGGGCTGAGGCCAAATCCACACGCTGCTCGTCCATGCGTTTGGCCTGGACACGCTGGATGAGGCTGAAAAAGTCTTCATCGGGCATGGTGGGGCCACGGGGGATGGAGTCTGGGGGGGCACAGCGCTGGTCATCAATCCTGGAGGACTGCAGGGAGAGAGGGGCGTTAGGGCAGGGCAGGGAGGAAGGGACTGGAGCTGAGGTGTCAGAGTTCCCCCAGCCCTGTGCCCGTACCTGACACTTCATGAGCATGTTGAAGAACTCATCTCCGGGCTCCTGGGCGTCCCCCTCCACACGCAGGTGGCCCAGGTTGTTGTGGGTTATCCGCAGGCCGGGCAGGTTGCCCACGTTGGCACGTTGGTCATCCAGGCGCCTGCTCTGGGAGCTGGCGATGAGGTCGAAGAACTCCTCTGTCTGCGGAGACGCCATCATGGTGGACTGTGCTGGGGGAGAGGAGCACAGGGCAGGGTCACTGCTCTGCCTGCCCTGCCTGAGCTGCAGAGCACAAATCCCCTCCCCAAACTCCTCTCCAGCCCACACAAACACAGCAGGAGGGAATCAGGTGCCTTGATAAAGCAGAACTTCACACACCCACCTTGCACGGCTGCGTCCCCTGCGGGGCTCTCTGCCTGTGCTCGGCCAGCTACTGGAGGCCACCAAAGGTCCCACCTCAGCCCAAGAGATCCAGTGCCCCCAGGCTGAACCACTGCCTATGTGTGATCCCTGCTGTTTCCAGCACTGCTGCTTCCACTCTGTCACCTGGACCAAAAGGCACAGGCAGAGCTGGGCAATCACAGGTGAGCACAGAGTTCCTGGTGGCCCCTGTGGCTGTGACAGGCACCCACACAGTTCCAAAAGCTGGGAATAATTGCAGACAGGCCATCAGCAAAGCCCAGGCCTGGCTGAGCCTCTCACCTGGCAGGACCTTCCCAGGTCCCCCAGAAATCCGGGCTGTTTGCTCGAGGACAGGCACTGCTGAGGTGAGTCTGGCTGTCACGGGCTGTGGGACCTGCGTCAGCACCAGCAAAACACTCCTGGGCTCTGCTGCTTCTCATCCCACAGAGCAGAGCCTGGGCTGTGCTGGTGCTGGGGGTCCCAGTCCAGAACCAGTACATTCATCTATCCACCACTGACCCTTTGGAAATGCCTCTGGGCAGCATTCCCTGGAAAGAGCCTGTTGGCTCCTGCAGCTGCTGGGGAGGGAAAGGCTCCCAAACAACAGACTGCACTCAGGGACCAGCAAGGGAAAACTCAGAAATCCAGCCCAAGGGGTGTTACTTTCCCTGAGCACAAAGCACTGGAGCAGAGCCTGCTCCTGACACAAGTCCTTAGAGCCCCAGCTCATGGAGCTGCAGAAACACTAGAAAATCTCATTGCTGACGCAGGGATGAGTTTCCTCCCCTTCAGCTCACAAAGAATCCTCAAAAATAACATGTCCAAAAGGCTCAGAGCCCAAATGAGCCAAACAGAATGTGGGGCTGCTCGTGCATTCTTTATAAAGCTCCGCATTTTCAACCCCATCTCCTAAATTACACAGCTGTTACAGCCAAATGTACTTGTGTGTCAGAAATGCATCTCTTGACAAAGCCATGCTCATTTCCACCGTATTTTTAGATGATAAATACCCCTCACCTCACAGCCAACCTGCCTTCCTACCACAGCCTGACCTTCTCTGCTTCAGCCCCTGCCCTGGCACATGCTCCTTGTGCTGTGGCTCTGGGAGCAGTGTCAGGGGGCTCCTCTCCCGTTTGCACTTCATTTGGAAACTGATGATGAACAAGTCCATCAGGTTCAATAACTGGTTTGAGCCCTTTGTGCTGGTGATTAAGCATGTGAGGGTGATCCATGCATTTTAGAGCTTCTCCCCAGCTTGGATTAAACAAAGGCCTTGAACACTGAAAAAGCCACGAAACCCAAGTGCAAACACAGCCCTGCCTTTCCTGCTCTATTTGTCAGGCACCTTCCTCAATTTATCCCTGTCCTTCCTAGGGCTGAGCTGTTTGCCTGAGCAGCTGTTTATCCATCCTCCTGGCTCCTCTGTCCTCACACAGCACCTATCACCACTGCATCCAAGAACAGTACAAAATCCAGAAGTTTTTCCTCCATGGCAACGCTTTTACAAAAACTGGCAATATTTTAACTTGCCTGAGAAAGCCTGACCCAGGCCCCTGCACATCCCAGACCCCAGGTTCTCACAAAGCTCCCTCAGCAATGACCATCATCATCTTCCTCCTGGAGGTACTGGAAGTGGCACAAGCCCTTGTGCCAACCTCCTTGTTCAGAATCCAAGACCTAAAGACCCACACTGAAACAATCCAAGTGTATTCTGCATTTCTCTCGCTAATTTACTCCCCAAACCTTAGCTCGCATTCTCCAGCTTTTCCCTCGACAACCATTTACATAAGAATGCTTTTTCCTTCCTTAAATAATGATAGAGATCACAAAAAAACTGCTGAAGTTCAGAGAGCTGAGGCTCAGGGAAAACATCACGGGATGCAGGGCAAACCACAACAGCTGGGCACGCCGCGGGAGCAGCGTCACTCCCACAGGAACGGGGACTTGGGAACGCATGGGTGCTCACATATCCGCTCTCCCAGGGCAGGGACCCGCGTGGCAGCTGCCTCCGCAGCCTCGGCCGGGCACTCCTCCAACGGGCAGCGCTGATCATCCATCCGGTTGCTCTGGAACTTGCTCAACAGGTCAAAGAAGCATTCCTCGTCCGAAGGGGTCCGGTTGATTTTCTGGGAAGAGAGAGGAGAGTCAGAGTCAGAACACCCCTAATGAATCCCTGAGTCTGATGGGAATAGCCGTGCTCTCTCCTGGTCTGCTCAGGGCTGGCTCCTGGCTGTGCCAAGCCCCACAGTCTGGAGCCTGCTGGGCTCTCTGCTCCTTGGTGCCTCTGATCCCAGAGGCTCCGGGCGCTGCCACAGCCCAAACCCGCGCACGGATGAGCCTCGTGCAGCCGCTGTCGCTGCAGAGCAGCCAGAGGAACCTGGAGGCTGAATGGGAAAGAGAGGAAAGGAGACAGCGTTCACCCTGGCACTGCTCTGAGGGGAGCTTCTGGGCTGGACAGGGCTGGGCTCAGAGCGGGATGAGGGGAACCGTGCAGCCACTCTGGCTGAAGTGCTGCCCTGTGCCCAGCCAGGGCTCAGCCCAAGCTCAGAGTTTGCTTTTTCCACCAACTGAATCCAACCTTTCCAGGCCACTGCCCCTCACACCCCAACGCTTCCCCTCGGTGCCCGTCTCCTCAGCACAGCACTTGTAGCAGTCACCCAGCTGAAAATGCCACAAAATTACAGATTTTCAGGACAACGGTTCTTGCACAAGAGCCCCAAATGAGCACCTTGCACTAGACAGGGATATATTTAAGTTGTGCTGCAGGAGGCTCGCGTTGGAGGCAGCCTCTCCAAGCCACTTCCAGCAGGGAGAGGGGCTGTGTGTCCTGATCTGGAGCAGACAGAGCAGCAGGAACCACAGATCCTTCAAAGGACTCACTCAAAATGGGAGATAAAATTAGCCACTGATAAGAGGGGCATCTGCCAGGCTTGGGGATATTCCCTACACACAGAGCTGGTCCCACCAGTTGCTGGAAAAAAAGCCACAACAGAAAGCAAGCCAAACCTCTTCAAACTGGGTCTATCTGAGCTATTTTCTAGCAGAGGACAGTCTGGGAAGGGGCACTGGGTCCCTCCTGAGGGGCTGCACATTCCACCGAGAGATGGAGAGGGCACAGCCAGACTTTCCAGCAGAGCACGGGATTCCCTGGGCTGCTGGTGAGGCAAAGTCCCTCTCCCAGCTCTGCTGGTGGCCACTCTGGGCAGCCTGGGAGCCCTCCCAATCCCACCACACACGGTGCTGCTCCCACCAGAGCTCTTCCCCATACCAGGGGCAAGCAAAGCCCTTCATGGGAGCTCTGCCATGAGGAGAGACTTGTGCTGACAGGGTTAAAGCCACAAGTTGGATTGGGTAGATGAAGGAAAACAATTTTCCTGTATGCTAAGCAAAGCAGATGAGATGCACTCAGCTTCTATTTAGGGCAGCGTCAAAATTAGCAGCAGGCCAGAGAGGAACATTGGCAATGTGGGAGCTGATCAGGGAGGGGAAAAACCCCTCTCACCTCCTGCCTGGCACGTGCTGGTCCACTAATGGAGCCACAGCTCCAGTGGGCCTGCTGAGCCACCAACAGTTGCACCTCAGAAATCAAAGCTGGCTTGAGCTTGAACTGAGGGTGAACTGCATCTCACAGCTCTGCTATGCTGGGTTGTGTGACCCAAATTTCAGGGTAGAGGAGGAAACCGGTTCATTCACACTGAGCCTCCCTCCCGCTGTTCCACGACTGCATGGAGTAAATCAGAGCAGTCCTGGACCAGGGGGAAGCTCCAGCTTGCAGGAGCAGCCTGGCAGTGCATGCCAGAGCCCCCAGCTCAGAGCTCCCCTCCACAGAGACCACATCCCCCAACAGCACATCCTGCAGAGACCCTGCAGGCTGGGGGGTCAGGATCCTGCTCCCAATGGAGAAAAAGATGCTCTGAATCAGTAGGAAGAGCAGCCAGAGCATGGAGGTGTGGGGCAGGGCTGGCTGTGTGCCTGGTACCTCCCAGTGGCACCCGAGGGGCAGGAGGTCAGTGCCCATGGGCCATGTTAGTGCTGACAGGGCTGTGCCAGCCCATGGGCAGCCCCAGGGCAGCACTGCGGGCACCAGGCTCCCTTCAGCCAAACCCTGCCCCAGGCCTGAACCTCTCTAATTAAAATGCCCAAATATGACAAGGCAGGGAGTGCTCGGCTCCTTCCCTGCCAGGCTGCTCCCAGTCCCGAGGCAGGAGCTGCGAGGGCAGATGGAGGTGTGATCACACCCTGGGGCTCGCCATCTGCTCCCGAGCACAGCCGGGGTCAGGAGGCTTCCCGGGAGCCAGGGCATCCCCTCGTGGGGCTGAGCAATGCCCTGCCACAGCACAGACACACAGCCACATCCTCCAACAGCTCCTGGGCACCAGCTTCGGTGTCCAGCCCTGAAACCACTTCTCACCTCATGGCCAGTGTCCCTGTCTGGCCTCACCCCCCATCCTCTGCCTCCAGCACTGCAACTGCCCAAATTCTGCCAACTGTCATCGTCCTGTGGCAGCCAGATGCTGTCACAAGGAGTAAAACCAACCCCATCTGCACGGGGCAGAGGGACCCAGGGGCTGCTGGCACTGCAGAGATCACCCCAGGGCAGATTTGGCTGCAAACACATTTGTCCTTGGCACGGGCACAGAGACACTCCCACCTCTGCCCACACAGGGACAAGGACAAGTGTGGAGCCTCTGCTTCTGCTCCCTGACCTCGGGCAGGACAGGGATGGCACCATCCCAAGCAGGTGGAGGTTCCACTTATGGGGGTCAGAGCTTTGTTCACATTTTCTGACAGTGGCAGGGAGCAGGACTCCCTCTCCTCACACAGGCCACTGGAAGGCATCCAGGCTTTTGCACACATTCCCTTGCTGGTAGAGGAACAGGCTGTTTAACCTGCCTGGGTGGATTCAGGATGTATAAAACCACAGCCGAGGTGTTGGAAAGGCAGCAAAAAGCAGCTGCAGAGAGTGACAGGTGCCTGCTGTGCCACTGTCCCCTCTCCCTGCAGGCTGGGACCACCAGCTCCTCAGGAGCCCCAAGCCAAGGTCATTACACCCCATGGAGAAGCACAAATCCACCTGTTTCTCTCTCTGATAAACTCTCACACCAAATAAAACCTGTCCCAGTTTTGGGCTGAGAAGGTCCTGGGCTGCCCAGCTCTGCCCCAGAGGTGCAGGACATGGAGCAGCATCTCCTGTGGAAATCCCTCAATCTGATCACTCCAGATATGCAGGTGAGGCCAAGGCTGGAGCAATCCCAGGCAAGGCAAAACAAAGTCAGAACTGACTCCTGTGCCTCACCCCCCCTTGGCTGTTTTCACTCAGGTTCAGGAAAGCCATTAAACAAAGACAGAAAACCTCCCTGCAAGAACTAAACCAGCCCTCAGCTCCCAACACCTGAAGCCTCAGCCCACAAATGCCCTGCAGGGCTTCTACCTTGGACCCGCTGCCCCCCCGGGACTCTGCAGAGAACCTTTCTCAGACACGTTCCCACTGCCAAGCCCCATCATGGGATCAGCACCCTGTCCCAATCTCTCTGTGGCACCTGAGCAACCCAGCCAGCCCCAGCTGTGCCCCCACTACACCAACATCTGCTGCCAGAGATCCCTCAACCCAACGCTCTGGTGGTGGCTACTCCCACAGCTTCCTGCTGCCCCCACAGCAGCTCGGGATGCAGCTCTTCCCACACTGCTGCTCAGCCCCACCAAAGCCTGTCAGATCTGCTCTGGGACAGTGCCCAGGAGGTCCCCAAGCACCTCAGGAGGTATTTCTGTGCTGGCCAAGTCATGGCACATCCCTCAGCCATTCCATGGTCACCCAAACATGGCTGGGACGTCCCCTTCAACGGGACCTTCTCCTACCAAACCAAACCATAGACACCCAAGAGCCACCCAAAGGGCCAAGCCTTGTCCCTCTGTCCCAGGGCACTGACCTGCCTTTGGTTCCCCTCCTCTCCTCCAGACTCAGCTTCTTGCAGACCTGACCCAATGCAGATGGAGCCGTCAGGCTCAAGGGCTGCTCACTCTGACGTTATCCAGCCCTCCCAGGGGACAGCTGGTTGGGATCTGCAGGCAGGACCCAGGTGGATGGACCCTGGTGGGTGTGGTTCAGCAGATCCAGCTCAGGAGCTGCTGCCTGAAGGTGTCTGGTGAGTGCCCAGGTCAGGGATGAGCGAGGAGGGTGGCGGGTTCAGCAGTTGTCACTGTCACCCGCTCAGAGCGCGCTGCCCTGGCATTTAAACGTGTCCAACACAATTCCACCTTATCTCAGGAAGGACACAACCTGGAGATGAAGTGACCTGACCACATCCCACAGTAACAGATCTGGGACAGGACCCAGCAATCAGTCCCCAGGACCAAGTTCTCCCCTGTGGACAGTCCTTGAAAATCTGTGCCCTTGCCCAAGCAGGTGCTTACCTGCCCCAGGCCTGGCAGTTTTCCATTCCCACACATCTGTGCCCACATACCCTGCCCTATCTGCCTCTCCCTGTGAACCACACATGTCACTGCTCCTTACCTCTCCTCTTTTCAAGGCACCCGACCTCAAAATCCCCAGGCAGGAGCAGGGCTGGTGCTGCTGGTGACCACCAGTGCTGGGAGCACCTCATCCAGGGCTGTCTGTCAGTCCCCTGCACACGGCTTTTCTTTATCCTGCACCATCCCACACCTCACCCCGCAGAACTCACCGTGGGGGCTGCACCTCTGGCACGGCCACAACCTCAAACCCCAAAAACATCAGGCACTGAACTTCCCAACCTCACCTGGGGAAAGGCTCTGAGGGGGAGGTTTGCAGAGAAGCAAGCGGGGGCTGGAGGAGAGGAGTGGAAGGAAATCCCTGGCTGAAATCCACAGCCTGTTTTACCAGGAGCTGAAATGCCTGGAGAATCGTCCCTGTGCTCCGAGCGGGGCTGTCCCTGTCCCCAGCCACCAGCTCCTCGGCTGGAGTCCCCTCTCCTCTCAGCTTCAGAGGCGGCAGAGCCCTAAAACTCGCCCGGTCTTTGCTCAGGACACCGCTCCCCTCTCCGTGCCAATCCCCCGCGGGGCAGGGCTGGTGACAGACACCCCGTGTCCCCTCCCGAGCACCCTCTGCTGTGACACAGCACACCCGAGCAGCCCGAGCACCGCTGCAGCAATATTAACAACAAAAAGTTCACACCGGAGCTACCTGAAAACTTTAAACCCCCGAGCACGCACGGCACATCCCGGCCTGAGTGAATCCTCCGTGTCTCCGTATCCACCTTCTCCTCCCGATGCTCTCATTCCAGAGGAAGAAGGACACACACACAAACAAACCAACCCCAGTTTCCCTCACTGACCTCAGCAGCCGGCTCTGCCCGGCTCCGGCTCTCGCATGTCCGCGGGCAGCAGCGCTGCCGCCGCTGGATGCTGCAGCTGCCCGAGGCTCCCCCGGCCCCGCCGAGCGGGGTTTGTGCCGAGCGATGTGAAGAACGTCGCCGGCTCCAGTGACCCGCGGGGTGCGAGCCGAGGTTTAAAGCGACAGCCCCGCTGCCACCTCCTCCCGGAGCCGCTCCGTGCCCTGGCACGATGGGAGGGCTCCAGAGAAGGCTCCTGTCTCCCTCACCTCGCTGCCACGATCCTCCCGTTATTAGATGATGCTCTTAAACACACAGTGCAGCTACGTGAATATTTAGCTTCCCTTCCACCTCCTCACCTCCCACCCGCCACACTCACTTTACCTTAAAAATAGATTGGGATCGATTCTCCCAAACTACATCTGCAAACACGCTCGGCTCCGCAGGCACAGGCAGCACACGCTCTGTGCACACACACACACACTCTGATCGTTTGGATTTAAAGCACCAAAATACTGAAGGACCATTTTTAGCTCCTGATAGTCCTCCTGCTCCTCGTATTATTAGATATGTGTGGTTTTTTTGTCTTATTGCAAGAGCCTAGGCTGCTCAGCCATAAGCATCTCTTGATTTAAATGTAACACTGCTCGACAGAGGGAAATTTCTAATTGCAACAGGGTTTTAAACAGGGAAAGATGGAAATGCCACGCAGCAGCCAAAGAGCTGTTCTTACCTCACGTTTGTGAATTGGGAATTACTGACAGTGAAATGGGGCACTTGGAAGAAAAGCACTTTTCCAAGGGGGAAAAGAGGGGACAGAGCCCCACTGGCACTATCAGCTCTCTACCCACATTTCTCCTTCGTTCTCATTTTGCACTGCAAAAGTAGGAAATCGCTTTAACCTGAACAAAAAATGCAGCTTTGGGGAACTGCCCGTGCTGTTCCAGACCAGTAAATTCATTTCCAGGGGTCACACAGTAATTTCCAGAGAAAGATGGAAACTGTGTGGGACCTGAGATCAGGTACCTGGCTCAGTACCTGGCCCAGAATGAAGAGGAAGAGAAGGGTGGAGGGAGGGCAGGGCACAGCCACAGCTCCTGTGAGCTCAGTGCTGGTGCTGCAGCCCTGTTCCCACTGGGGCTGAGATCAGGGATCCATGGACAGAGAGGGGCAACAGGGGAATGAACCAGGACGGGGACTCTGCCCCTGATCTGAAGAGCTGAGCCACCTTTGGAGAGCTCTGAAAGGGGGAATCTGCAGCTGCTATAGGGGAAACGCACAAAAGGGGTACAACAGAGGGGGAGAGCCCACACACAGGAGGTCGGCGCTTGGAACAACATGAGGAAATGACATTTTCCCTCTGAGTTTAGGATGCAGCAAAGAATAATGAGCGAGACATCTGTGATCTGCAGAGACACCACCTACAACGTCAGGCTGGAGCTCAGGGAGCTGAGCGTGCCCTGGGCACACGTGTGCCCTGCACTGTGCTGTGCCCAGCCCCTGGCACAGCCCATCCACACCCTGCCCAAGCCCAGGACGTGCACACGCTTCCCTTGGAGCATGAAATTATCACCCTCACTTGGACAGTTTTCAAAGATTTTTTTCCCTTTAAACAACTCGCCCACTCATCCCTATAAACGCCGGTGCTAAAAGCTGGTTCTGTTGTTAAGATTTCAAATAACTCGGGTTTTATTGTTCCAAACAAAATCAAAATAACTCACCCACGCTCCCTCCTTCCGAAATACACTAAGTGCTGACCTGTTGGGACCGTGCCCTGCTGCCACACACGGCTCAAGCACAGGGCTGTGGCTCTCAGCAGGTGACAATATCATTCCTGATTGCATCTGCAGGGAGCCCCGGGGGTGTCTGGCTCGAGTGTTACTGACACCTCTGCTGCTTGCAGTGCTGCTCTGACTGTCTGGAAGCCACTGCCACCGTGACCAGATTGGGCCACTTTGTGCCACAACCACACTCACATGGGATTTACGCTTTTTCCTCAGCTACACAACAACCTGTCCTGAAAGGTCAGTCCAGCCCTCACTGCTGAGACCAGGGGGAATCACTCCTGCTTTCTCTTCTGTGTATCCAAACAATCCTCTGCAGTGAATGTAGCAACTTTCCCACATGGATTTTGACAGCATTTACCATGCCAGGCTGGGTTTCCCTGGCACTATTTAACAGAAACACACCAGCCTGGATTTAGCACCTGGAGCTTGTTTTACTAACCAGGGACACAAGGTAGGAGCATTCTCACTCCAGGTCAGTGTCTGGAGAAGATGAATGGCTACAGAGGTCAGAATGGCCCATCAAAAACCTGGGGGATCCCTTAAACACCAAAACTGGGAGTGAACCTCAACTACTGCTTGGAACAACTCAGCTGGAGGTGGATGACAACAAGCAGTGAGTTTGTGGGGTGTAGCTCTCACCCAGGGCTGTGGTACCTGGCTGTGCACACCAACACACACCCAAAGCAGTAAAACACAGGGGTTTGGCTACAGCTCACTGCAGTGATTGACTCTGCACTTGGAGAGGGGTGGAACCAGGACCATGCTCAGCCCTGGAGTCTCAGCTGAGCAGCACTAATTTGCTAAACTGAAATAACTCCATTGCTTGAAAGGGTATAACCCATATTCCTGATTAATTAGCACAAGGTTAATATATAGAGCACTTTCTCTATCCACCTCCCCACTCCAAGCCCCACAGAGCAGGGCAGGTGAGCTCCTCTTCAGTGATGGAGACAATCCAATGCTCCAGCTGCAGACATGCCCTGCTCTCCCCATCCCTTGCACTCCCTGCACCTCACATTGGAACCTCCTGACAGTTTGCTTTGAAAAGGCTTTGCAAAAAAAGCCTGCTTGTCTCTGGATTGCCAAAATTGTGCTGCTTCCTTGAATCAGACTTTTATTTAGACACCTACTTGCTCTGAGCACAGCAAGGTTTTCAGAAGGAGCTGAGCAGATGCAGCACCTTCCTCAGGGGTGGTGGGGATGGGGGAAGTTGGTCATGGAGCTGTGCACACCCATCCACATCAGCACCCAAAACACATCCAGCCTGCACATAAACACCCCCTGCTCAGCACACACCCAGATCTTAATTATTATTTACTCCCAGCCCAGAAATGCCTGAAGGCCGCGTTCGAGATCAAGGCTTTGTTGTGCAAGGCACCCCACAGAACACGAAATCCTGGCCCTGCTGGGGCAGGGAGGGCTCCTCCACAGGGGCTGGTACCTGTGGGTTTGCCACTGCAGCCACGGTCTGTCTGACCTGCTCAGGAGAGTTGAAACAGGCAAGGCAAAAATCACATGCAAAGACAGGAGCAGCTTCTCCTATCAGCCAAAAGCATCTCCTGCTCTGGTACCTGCTGCTGTAAAGGATGAAACTACACCTTGTTTGGGGTTTGTTCCACGTGACAGTGCCCAGAGAACACTGGGATTCAAGTGGCTTTAGATACAGGCAAAAAATCCTCCTGGGACTTTCCTGCAGGTCCCAGGGAGTGGCTCCTCCTGCACCCAGGCACAGGCAGTGCCTGGCTCTGCTGGCTCCCAGACAGGGCTGCATTGGCTGCTCCTCAATGAGCACTGCAGGGAGCTGGAACTTCCCCTGTGGCACAAACAGCACCATCCAGGCTGGAAAAGTTGGATCCATGGGATGGTTTGGGGCCCTGCTCTAATTGCACATCTGCCCAGGGGAGCCTGTCCAGCCATCCCTGCACTCAGAGACCTCACTGGGCTCAGCTCTGCCAGGGCTGCTGGGGCCACACAGGGAAGGGGAAGGAGCCAGGGGCTCTGAAAAACCATTATTTGGGCTCTTTTAGATTAATTGGTGTTAACTGCCTAGGGAGGCTTAAAAATAGCACAGCTAATGGGAAATGTGGATGCTGAAGGTGAGGTGTGAGCAGAGGCCACCTTAACCTGACAGAGGCTGTGCCCAGCCTGCAGCCAGTGCCCAAAGCAGGGACACCTTCTGTCCAGATGTCCAGGGACACCTCCTGTCCAGGGACACCTCCTGTCCAGCTGGGAATTGCTGCCTGCCCCTCTAATTCTGCCCCCCCCCCCCCGCNACTCATCTGGGGACAGGGGAACCTTCCTGCTGCCACAGCAGGTTTTATCAGGGGAGCTCCAAGAAACAGCCCCCAAACCTTCCTGTGATTCATGGATTCCCATCCTTCCCCTGCAGCCATGGACCCTCAGCCAGCTCCCAGGCAGCCTCAGCTTCCTGCACCCTGTCCAAATACAGATGCAAGGACAGCTCAGAGAGACCCCAAAGCCACCCTAAATCCAGAGGAGAGGATTGCATTGATGGGACAGTGTTTATCCTAAAGCACTGACTTAATGAACACCCTGTCCCCTGAGGAGGTCACTGCCTCCTTGAACCCTCCTCCCTGCCCACAACTCCAGGGATGGAGCTGCCTGGTGCCACTGAAGGCAGCAGGGTGGCCTCTGGGCAGGAAGCCCCTGTGGCTGCTCTCTGGGGGTGATCTGGCCTCTCCAAAACTGGGCAGTAACAGACAAAAAACACAAATCTGCCCCAAGGCTGTGCTGTGTTTGTGTCCTCTGGGGGAGCCTCCAGCTCTGCTCAGCAGCTGGAAAGAGCCACAATCACAGATAAGGTCAGACAGAACTGCTCTGGTTGTACAGCTCTGTCCTTCAGTGAAACCCTGAAAACATAACAGCAGCATTCCCTGGGTTTCAGTATCATTTACAGAAAGAGAAACACAAGTTATTGGTACAGAAAGGATTCTTTAGGTAGCCCCAGCAAGCACAGCCAGACCATGATCCCTTCCCAGCACAGGGACCTGCTGGATCCATCCATGCCAGACCCCACCAGCCACAGCTGGGAGCTCAGGGATGGTTGTACAAGAAAATCAAACACAGCCCCGAGTCACCAGAGGCCCCCTTGTCAGCCCAGCTCCAGGGATTTAAGCCCAATTAGGCTGATTTACATCCAAAGACAAGCTGGGCTATGATATTTTCTAAGCTCTTCTGCCATGTGAAGTTTAATAAATGCCAGAGGCCAGAACTGTGAAGGTACAAGGTGCCCCAGGCACAGCAGAGACCCAAGAAAGGAATGAAAAGTTCCAGATTTTGAGAGAAATCAAACATTTGGAGGTTTATCGCTCTGGGTTTGGCTTCAATTCATCCTTTCTTTTCTCTGCTGTTCTCTTTAAAGTGACAGTTTCTAGGAAATGGTGAGTGTAACATCTCTTTTACTGTCTCATCCCACTTGATGGCTGACAGTTTGCCGGGAGAAAAGGTTGTGCAAGGAGGAAAGCAGACCTCAATTATGGTTTCAAAGTGCCAATAACTGCAAACTCAGTTACAGTGAGTCAAGGGGAGAAGAATGGATTTGGGGAGCTTGGTTTGTCACCTCCAGCCTCCCTCATCGACCTTCAGACCTCCAACAGGAGTCTGCTGGGTGGCCTTGGACAACCAGCTCAGTTTTAACCTCCTTCCTAGAGCAGATTCCTCTGGTAAGAGGCTTTTCCCCAGAGTTTTCCAGCTCCAGAGCTGGCCTCCACATGGAGCCAGTTAAGGATGGAATATGAAGTCCCTGACCCTCAACCAGAGAAACATCCAGAGCCTGGGTGTCCTTGGTGCCACCCCTGCAGATGCCAGGGCTTGGACACCCTCCTGCACGTGGCACAGCCCGTGGGTTCTCTGCCCTGTGTGTGGCTGATGCACAGGCACAGGCTTGTACAAATCCTGACTCCCATCTCCTTCCACAAGGCTCAGCTTTGATCCACAGCCTGACCTCAGCCTGGGAGGAGGAAAAACCAGGGAAAACACAGAAAGAGGGTGTGCAAGCAACAGAAATATCCCAAAAGGAGATCAGGGATCCCTGCAGCCCAAACAGACACTGCCCTGCCAACACCAGCCCTGCCTCAGGGAAGTCTCCTGCCTTCTCAGGAAGGGTCATTCCCAAGTTCAGTCCCTTGGATCTGCCCCTCAGGAAGGGCCATTCCCAAGTTCAGTCCCTTGGATCTGCCCCTCAGGAAGGGCCATTCCCAATTCAGTCCCTTGGATCTGCCCCTCAGGAAGGGCCATTCCCAATTCAGTCCCTTGGATCTGCCCCTCAGGAAGGGCCATTCCCAAGTTCAGCCCCCCAGGCACGACACTCGCCTGCAGCAGAGCCAGCTCTGCCCTGCCTCCCTCTCACTCACACAGGCTCATTGGATAATTACAGAGAAAACCAAGGCAAATCCCAATTTTAATGCCATTATAAAACAGAGAGGGGGAATTCATTACCTGGCAGCTGTTCATATTCAAGGAAGAAACTGATAATTTGCCTCTGAGGCAATGAGTGCAGCAGAGGCAGCACAAGCCAGAAAATGCTGCTGCCTCCCCCCACCTTCTCTGTGCAGCCACTTTTTGCAGAGGTTTTCTATCCCCACGTTTATTTCCCTGCCTCCCATGACCAAAGATCCAGTGAAAAATTACTGTCAGGGCTCTGCAGAACTCCTGAGAGCCTTGGCTCTGGCCCTGCTGCACCTCCACATTTGGGAGAGCAGCTCTTACACCTCTCCTGGCTTGTGCAGCATCCGTGCAAGGAGCCCCCCTGAGCCAGAGAGCAGGAGATGAGAGGACCCTACAGCTTAAAGAGACTCAGAGAGAAAGACAGGTCAGACAATTTAAGATGACTCTGGGGAGACATCCCTGACTGCTTCTCCCAACTGCCCAAACCCCTGGAAAAGCCTCCCCATACCTGTCAGGCTGGAGCTCTCCAGGTTTTCCTGCACATCCTGCCTGCAGCTAGGAACCAGGACAGCCTCCCTGCCCCAGCACTCTGGAAGGTCCCAAGCTGAGCAGGGAGATAAAGCACTCCCAGAACAAGGCACAGCTCTGTGTTTACCTGCTCACTTCCAAGAGGACTCACACCACCACAGCAGCCTCCAGGTGTCATAGGAACAGTCTTAAATTTAGCAGCAGCTGCCTTTCCTCTCTCCCTGGCTCTGGCTTCTCCCTTCCTCTCAGAGCACGTTCACAGCAGAGTCTGACCAGCACTAATGGCATAATTACACCCCTGCAGCTGAGCAAACGTGGAGGCTGTGGGATGAGGGAGGGTGTGATTTGCACTGCCCCTGTGCTGTGGGGTTCACACAGCAGGGAGATGAAGCAGGGACCAAGCTGATGTTAAAGCAGGGAAGATGCCCAGGCACCACAGAGCAGTGAAGGCTGACTGGTGTAAACCCCCTGCTTCAGCTCCAGAGGGAACTGGGGAAGTGCCAATCTCCCCTCAAACACCACAAGGCAACCAGGGAAATGATGCTGTGGGGCCAGAAGCCCCCAGGGCTGACACATCCCTGCACCCCAGCACCCATCCAGCAGTTCCCAGTGAAGTCACAGGGGAGGGATGGGGACACCTGACAGCCAAGAGCTGCCTGGACAAGCCCTGATTGAGCAGGGACAGGCAGGATCCTCCAGATCTGCTCCCTGCCAGCACCCCCAGGGCTGACCCTGGGGGTCAACCACGAGCATCCTGCAACCCAACAATCCCCCAATAAATCCTGAGACAGAAAACCATCAAAACAACTCTGGCAACCTGCCTCTGGGGCGGGGATGTATGACCTACAAAAAATTCCTTTCTTTTATGGCTGCTTCTCACTGTCATCATAAAAAAGGCCTTATAAAAACATTTGTCCCAGGGAATGTTTGGCCATGCAGAGTGCTTGAAAATCGTTCAGTGTCTAAATACATCAGCAAGCCATCCCTGCAAGTCATCACTGCAATCACACACAGCTCCTCTTTCCCTTGCCTATAAATGGGCTTGGCTGAGGACAGGCTGGGGACAGGTCTGGAGAGGGAGGAGTCACTGCCTGGGGAGGGGGAGAGTCCCGAGGGTCAGGAGCACAGACCCAGAGAGGGGTGGGTTTGATCCTTACCTCACTCCATGGGTTTTGCTCCAGCTGTTGGCCCTTGACACAATAAAGTGTTTTAGCCCTTGAACTCTGGCTCATGCTCAGCCCTTTTGACCCCAAAGACCTCTCACCTTAAGCACAGGCCCAGAACTGGGGCAGGTCCCCAGGAAGTCTTTTCCAGAATTCACAGCCCCTTTCTTCCATGGGCCCTCTCCTTTCTGCACAGAGGAGGGTGAGGGACACAATCTCTGATAGTTTTGAAGCGTTAGAAAAATCCCGTCCTTCCAGTAACCTTCTAATAACCCCCTAAAACACATCTGCTACCAAGTCAAACCCAAGCTGGAGCATTCTGACCTTCAGCACAGTGGAGAGAGGGGTTAAATTTATGAGCAAGCCTTTGATGTCTGCAAGTTTCATGTAGTACAAAACCCCTGCTTTGATGTTCCTTTTAAAAGAGAGGAAACTCAGAAGGTGTGCAGTGCAGGAGTCCCAGGGGGGGATTTGGAGGGACTTGGATCTGGCTGCCCACAACTGCAGGCACAGGGACAGAGCTTTAATGCAGCCACTTTTGCTCAGGGCTCTGCTGCAACAGAGCAAAAACCTGACCAAAAGCACCTCACCCTCATCAGCTTCTCCCACACCAAATCCTCCTCAGGGCACTCCCAGCCCTGAGTGTCCCCAGGGGAGCTGCACACCTGGGCTCACAGGTGAACAGGACCCTGGTCCTTCTCCTCCAAGTGACCTCCAGCCATGGCTGGGCAATCTCCCCACTTCAGGGGGTCCTGGGAAGGGTAAGGAAGCCCCTCTCTGCCCCAGCAGGGTCAGGACCCTCCTGCATGAGCAGCACACTCAACAGCAGCCTCCTGCAGAGCAGTGGCAGAAGGTCTGAGGCACAGGGGGACCTGCCAGGCTCTCCTACCTTCCGCAGCAGCTGGGCCATGGCTTCTCCATCCATCCCAGCATCCCCACGGCTTCCCCTGCAGGCTGAGCCCTCCTCTCAGGGCCCCACCGAGCTGCCAGGAGGGACAGGCTCCTCTCCATCCCCTGCTCACTTCACTCTTCCCTGCCTCCCCTCCTCCCCTCCTCCCGAGGGGAGTTTCCCAGCAGCTCGGTAATTAGCAGCATCATCACCCATGCTAATGACAACCACCAGGGCTCCTGCCATCCCGAGCTCCAACAACTTCACAGCCATCATCACGCCCCTGGAACCTCCCCGGGGGAGGCAGGGAGCAGCATTGCCCCATCACAGCTCGGGGAGGAGGGAGGCAAGCAGCAGGCAGGGGATGGGTGGTGGATGCAGGAGCTCTGAGTCAGGCTCCTGCCCCCAGCACCTCCCCAGCCTGGACCTGCCCTCGGGATGGAGGTCAGGGCTGTGCCTCCAGCAGGGCTCATCCACAGCTCACATCACTACACCTGGGATGAGTTTTTCCCCAGGATGGGTTTTTCCCCTGCTCACAGCCTGGGCTCTCCTCTGCCATGGCCAGCAGGGATTGGGGTACCCCAGAGCAACCTTCAGAGATCACCTCTAACTAAGGACTCACAGTTTAGCAATGGAGTAAAGAGAATTTTGGCTTTTTTCCTTGCAAAATGAGGAATCTGGGGGAGTTGTTGTCTGAACAGCCTGACCAGGAAAAGTTTCCCTCCCATTGGGGTGGGGTTTGCTCCCTTGGATTGCAAAGGCTCCCATGGATGGAACTGCAGCTTTTCAACTCCCCTCCAACAGCAGAACACAGTGGGGTTGCTTTGCTCTTGGCAAAACCCACAGGATGATGCTGACTTTGAACATGCTGAGGTCTGGCCTGTGCTGCAGAGTCAGCCTGGCAGAGCTGGGAGCACCAACACAGCAAAGCTGCCCTGAAGTGACCCCCAGAGCCACCACAGAGCCCTCTGGCCTCTCCCCAAACCCCACATGTGCTGCCAAGGGGTCACCAGTGGCTGGCAAAGCCCCACGGGGCCTTTTTTCCCTCACAGCCCAGGGACCCACAGCTCCACTCCTCAGGAATGCCTTCCCCAGCTCCTGATGGAGCGTGGCTTTTGTTTGGTCTCTGGCTGAATGTCTGAGTTAAAAATACAAGGCTATTTCTGGCAGAAGTGTTTTTTTTCTCCCTTTGTGTTGCCTTGTGTGCCCCCATGCTGCTGTCTCCTCTCTGGCTCAGATGAGCTTTGTTTTCCTTCTCACTGATCATGTTTGCACCGGTGAGCTGTAGGAAATGTTTTTCCCAGCAGACCATTTCCACAAGCACTGCTGGGAACGAAGAATGAGCTCAGAGAAGTCTAAAAAATTTTAAAAACCCAATTGGTGTAAAAATTTGGTCTCCAGTGGCCAGAGAACAGAAAATCAGGAATGGCTGTGGTAAAAAAAGGATGTGTCCCCACACTCATGCACACAGGTACAGCAGGACATGTTCTCCCCACGATCCACAGCTGAGGAGCAAAGGACTCAGAGCCAGAATTACCTTCAAGCATCCCCATCCACAGCCAGGCTTCATCCCAAGATCTGCAGCTCTGACTATTTCTCAGCCAGCATGAAAATATTTAATTTCCCTTTTTCTTAAATGCCAAGGGGAAAAAAAAAAATAGGCCTATCTTTTCTGGCTTGGATTTATTCCATCTGGAATGAGTGCATGATCACAGAACTGTGATAGTGTGTTAGAGACCCAGTGGAAAGCAAAAACCTAAATACTTCCCAGCACCCATGAGATCATTGATGGCTCCTGTGAGGCTTTGTCTCTCCTGGCAACGAGCTGAGGATTTGGGGCTTTCTCACTTGAGATCACTGAGTTCAAACACCTCCAAGCCCCCTCCCACGATCCAGAAATGTGCCCTCATTGTGGGGGTGAGCCCTGCTTCCAGGGCTGGGAACAATCCCAGCACAGCTGCAGGAAAGCTCCCCAGTATTTGTGTTTGCCATGTGTCACAACAAACATCAACACAAGAGGAAGGGAAGGGCCCAGAAGCAGCAGAACTGTCAGGTTAAAAACAGCAAAAAGGCACCTGGGGAGCTCCCCAGGACGTGGATCCTCCCCATCCCCCAGGGAGCCCAGCACAGACTGATCAGAGCTCCCCACACAGGACCAGTAACCTGGAAATCACAACACCAGGGCCAGCTCTTGAGGAAATGAGCTCCATCTGTGCTGCTCCCAAAGAAAAGCTCCTGGGTGATGATTTCTACCATCCCTGATGAATTCTAAGAGACCACTCTGCACAGTGACCATCAGTGTGGTCAGAACATGAGGTAGAACATCTACAGTCCCACATTTGGCAAAGGCAACCAAATCCCACCAATTTGGGACCAACCCTACCCCTCATGAACCCCAGGAGCTGATCAATTCAAGCTCCACAAAGCACCCAAACTGCTGAGCTTTGCTGGAATTCAAGGCATCACATCCTGACAATCCTAAACTCAGCTAAGCTCAGCTCCAGGCTGCTGTCCCTCAAGAGAAGGTTACAAATGTCACCACTGAGACAGTTTCTGATGGAGACTGATTCCACTGCTCTGCTAAAAGGACAGTGGTGCTGAGGCTCAAAAAGACAAAAGGATTTGCCCACAGCTGCCCCCAGAGCCAACAAACAGAGCACAGCAACAGAATCTCTCCTCCAGCCACAAGCCCCCACTGCCACCCCCACACCCAGCTGGAAATGAGGGAAAAACAAACATGAGGAACTCCCAGATCAGCACTGGAGATTAAAATCATCTTCCTACCGACTGTGGCACCTGGACTCTGACTTCCCCTGCATCCAGAGGGGATGCACTTGGTCCCTGGGGTCTCCTCTCTGAGCTGGACTGGTGCTCCCGGTGCTTCTTCGTTCTCGCAGGTAACGACAAGAACTCCTTCCCTGAGATCTTCAGCTCTCCCACGTGGTGGCTGTCCCCATTCTGGTCCTTGGGAAAGCAAGAAACAGTCACTGCAGCAATTGCCTGGCTCTGGTTTTTGTGGAGCTCTGTTGGCTCCTACCCACAGAGCAGGAGAGGCACAGGAGCACAGCTAAGGTGGGGCTCGTGCTCAGTGCTCCCATAGACACAGAAATACAGGACTGAAATACTGGACTGAAATACAGGATTGTCACCCCAGGTGTGGGGAAACAGAGGTGACAGAGATCCCAAACAGGAGCAGTGAGAAGGAAGGAGAGATTCATTGCCATGTTGGTGGCACCAGCACAGCCAGGCCAGTGTCCACATCTTAAAAAGCAGCTACACAAATTTAAATCAGAAGTTGAGAGTGCCTTGCAGTGCCTTGGTTGGAGCCCTCACACTGCTCAGTGCATGACAACAGGAGAGATGACTCAATTACAGCACGTGGGCACCTTCAGGGTGAAACCCAGCATGGGAGAAAGAGATTTGAGTCTGGTATACAAAGGATAAATAAGAGGCTGGGAGATAAAACCAGAGGGGATGAAATGAAGGAGTGAGACACACTGGAGAGAGCAGGGTGAGCAGGGAGCAGCATTCCTGCAGTGTGCTGGAGCTCCAGAACCAAGGGGGGTGTTCCTGTGCCCCAACACAGCTCTGTGAGAGGACTGGACAGGAGCTCCTGGGAGTGTGGTACCAGGGGGGCTGTGCTGGCTTTGAAGGCATCTCTGGCCTTTCAGAGAAGAAAGAAAAGGCATTTCTGGCAGAGACAACACTGAGAGGATGCTGGAGAGGTCAGGGTTCACCCCATGGGTTCACCCCTTACTCCTCACTCTCCTCACAGCACAAAGCACAGGAGCATCTGTCAGGGCTGTAAACCCAGTGGGACAGAGCAGAGGAATTTGCACTCAGAACACTCTGAAGGAGAGGTGACCTCCCACCCTCCAAGGACACTGCAGGGGGAACAGCAGTGCTCACACCTGACCCCACAGCTCTGTTTGCTCTCCTGAAATCCACGACCCTGCCTGAACTATCGAGTGGTGTTCAGCTCTTACAGCAAAGAGCAGGAGACCATCAGCATGAGCAGCCAGTCACACAGCAGCCCTGGGGGCTCTGCTGCTCTCGTGGGGACAGCAGCCAATGTCCCCTGACCTTGGGCACTGCTGTCCCTGCCATCGACACCCCGGAGACAGAGTCACGCTGGTGAGAGCAGGAAAAGCCAAAATAGCCAAGGGGCACTGGGAGGATTGATAAAAATACATCAGGACATTGGGAATTTATTTTCCAATGAGAGTTAATTCAGGGAGGAGCTTTTGCCTGGCCTTCCCAGTGTTTACTGGGATTTTTAGGTACCTAAATGGTTTCTCAAGCCTGAGGGTGTTTCCACTGCCCATGTGCACCCACCTGCAGCTTGGGTGAGCTTTTTCTCTCTGTGACAGTTCTGTAAATGCTGTGCCTGGAAAGCACTGGGTGAATGGGGACGATTTGTGCCAAAAACATTCCAAAAAGGCAGAATGGCTGCAGGCCTGAGCCCTCAGCAGCACCAGCAGGGTTTTCTGAGACTGCAATGATCCCTGTGGCTGGAAGGGCTCAGTGCCTCCCCAGCTGCTGCAGGAGCAGCCCTGGGGACACACAGGAAACTCTGATCTGCTCAGATCTGACATTCCCAGGAGCAAAGCAATCCTTGGAGCCCCTGGAACAAACCCTCTGCCTCCTGCAGTGCTCCATCTCCTGTGTCTGCCCTCTGTCACTGCACTGACAGGCACTGGCAGCCACTCAGGGGCTAAGCTGCTCACCATGATCCTTCCAATAAAGGGCTGCTTTTTCAAAAAAAGCCCAGAAGTGACTTTCCAGCTTTGAGTGTTAAGTGCCTTTTTAGTCAGACCAGCTGTTCCTCTCCTCCAAGCTCTCTAGAAACCCTCTTTGGTTAATCCCATTGACTCCAATGATATCTGCTAATTGCATATTTCCCTGCAAATGAAGCCAGGCAACAACAAACCCAACTGGGAGCTGTGTACAGATTCCCACTGACACTCTTTGAGGCCAGACATCTTTGCTTACCTTTTCAGAAGGGAACTTGAGGAGGTCTAAGCTGTCCATGCTGCTCCTCTGGAGTCTCTTTGGCCTGGCTCCTGCAAAGAAACACTCTCACATCAGGGGGGTGTCACTAACAGCACAAATGTCACACAGAGAGAACCCAAACCACAGCACATCCTCTGCTCTGCTTAACTAAAAGTCAAAGGGATGGGATGATGCAGCTGTGCTGGCCTTGAGAGTCAAATGTGGGGGCTTTTTCTTATTGTTTTGGGTCTTTTTAAAGCACTGTCACAGGGCAGTGTGAGGCTTTGGCTATCGAGCTGCAGCCAGGTCACACCACGACCCCAATCTCAGACAAGGTCTCTGGAATTCAGGAGTTACAAACCTCACCCTAAACCACAATAATCATGGGACTGGCATTGAGAAAAATCATAACAAACAGACAATTTAGTACATCTGTGGATTTTCTGCTTTATCATCATGTTTTTAGCTGAAAGAATGTTTCTGGGACTCAACTTTGAGCTTTTTTCTATAGTGACAGAGGCTGGAAAACTAAGTGAAGGAGCAAATATTTTCTAACTATCATAGGCTCAGCCTTAAGGGGAACAAAATCTTGCCTTGAACCTGAAAGAGGAATCAAAACTTGGCAGGATTTTTTATATTTATTTGAGATTTCATAAGATTTTGATGTTTGATTCCAACAACAACAGAGTGGGTGAAACACAGTTCAGCTGTGACTCCTGGTTTCCAAATCCTCTTTATCTCCAGTCTCCCTCCAACCTCCTTCCAGCTGCTCTTGCCTTGCTGACAAACAGCCAGGATGCCCAAAATGGCCCTGGGATGCTTTCAGCACACCTGGGAAAGCTTCTGCCCTTCCCTGATGGTTCCTGAAGGCTCAGTTGAGCTGATCCCCACGTGACATCCCACAGGGCAGAGCCCAAAACTCTGCACTCAGGGTCCTGTGACACCTTCCAAGCCCGAGGGGAGATCCTGGGGAAGGGATGATCCCTGTGCTGAGCCCTGAGAACAGAAACCACAGAGCTTTGTGTGGTTCCTGCAGCAGCAAACTCCCCAAACCCCCCATTCCTCAGCTCCCCCACCCCAGCACCAGTGCTCCTCTGAGCTCAGGGGGCCACAGAGCTGCTCACTGGGCAAACCTAACAGAGAAAAGGCACAAAATTCACAGATCTAGGCTGGCTGAAAGCAGAGCATGGGGATTAAATGGAAAAAGGCTCCAGAGATTCCTGCACCAGCACACCCAGCTCAGCCAGGGCTCCAGATGCCACCGTCCATGGATCCAAACTGCAGCAACTCCAAGGACTTTGGAGGACTTTTCACTGCTTTGAAAAGCTCAGCTTTACAAGATACAAGCTCAGATCAGCTGGGACCTCACCCAGGGTCATGAACACACACCACAGCTCAGCCATAAGTGACCCACAGTTGATGTCTGTGCCCCTCACCACCCTGAAGGGATTCACTGCTTGCAGCCATAAAGACTCCAATTAGCCAAACATTTCTGCACATTTCTGCCTCTCTCCTCCAAAAAGCACACCAGCACCAGCTTTGTTTGAAGGTGATTCATTACCAGTGAGTTCAGGGGGGCTGACATCAGGGTTGGAGGTGGAGAACAGACACTGAACACACGTCACGAGGAGCAGGCGGCGTTCCCACCAAACTCATCCCCTTCCACGCAAAGCCAGGGGCCCACCTGGCAGCAGCTCAGAACATCTGTGTTGGAAAAGGCCTCAAAGATCTCAAATCCAACCAATTCCCACCCTGTCAGACCTGTCCAACCCAGATCAGAGCACTGAGTGCCACGTCCAGTCACTCCTTGAACACCTCCAGGGGTGGTGACAGGCACCCCTTCTGATGCCCAAAAACTCCATCCTTGAAGAAAACTCCCTTTGCTCCACCACATTCCCACCACCCTCAGCATGGAGGAGATGGCTGTGAGGTGGGTGAAGGATTTTTGGGTGCTGCCACGTTGCTCAGGCAGTGCTGGGTTGTTCCCAGGAGCTCCCAGTTACACACTCTGGACACTGCTACAGCTACTGGTGGCTTCCCTCACAATAACCTACAGCAGCAAGGTGGATCTGGAGTAAAAATCACCTACAAATACCTAATCAGAGGCACATTTGGGTTTCAGAGGCGAGCCCAGCCCCTGGAAGTGAGTGTGCATCAGGGCTCCATTTAACAGCCACTTCCAGGAAAGCAAGAAAGCAGCAGAGTGTGCCCAGTTAGATAAACACACATCATTTCCAGCTGCCTAAAGAGTCATTAATTACACACCTCCATCCTCAGGTGCTTTTGTGTGTTCCCAGAGCACTGAGCTGCTGGCCAGCAGCCATTAATCTCCAAGCAGAGAAAACCTGCCCGCTGTTAATTTAATAGACACAGGCAGCTGAGTCTACCCCAGCAGAACAACTCAGCTTTCCTCTTGTTCTGATGCTGGTGGCTGTCTATGACTGTGTGGGGTTTGCACACAAGAGAGGAAGAAGTTCAGAATTACAGAAAACTTCATCCAACTCAGCTTTCTTCCAGAAATCCCACCCAGTGCTGATGCCAAACACTGTCCCTGCTCACCACCACTAAAACAAGCAGCATTAAGAGGGTCCCTGTCACCCAGGGCTACAAGAAACTGGATCCACACCAGCAGCAACTCCCACCAGACGTGTGGGAGCTTCTCCCCTTCTCATCCCACACGTCCTCATCACCTTCCAGGAGAGCAGAGCTTTCCATACTCACAAGTGTCCCACGGCAGGAGGAGTCCCGCTAACTTTGTGTCTCCATTCCCTCAGATGACTCCAGATAGAATGTTCAGCCTCTCCCAACTTATTTTCCCCAGAAATACCTGCAGCACCACTTAATGCTCAGCCAAAGCTGAGCTCTGCCTCCTTCTCCCCAGTGCTGATCCACAGCAGCAGCTGGGGATGAGAAGGATTGAGCAGCTGAAAACCCAGGTCTGCTCCTCTGGAAGGTTTTTTTCCCCCTCTCTCTCCAGCATTTATTGGCATGTTTACCAAGCCTGCTGCAGAGAAATGGAAAACCTCAGGGGCCTTTCTAAATGCTCTCTCTGTCTGGGAGGTTTACTGAGGTCTCAAAGAGAGTGAGCTGAAACCTTCTTGTGAACATCAGCTGAGCAACGCTCCTGACTGGCCGCATTCATGCCCTGTTTTCCTGGAGCTCCTGGGATGTTGCTCTTTTCACTGCTCAGGGGTGTTGTTCCTTTTTTAAATATTTTTTTTCAAAATCTCTTCCTCCTCCCCATCTATGATCTCAACAGCACCATAAACCAAGGAGATTTTAAAATTCTTTTTCAGCTTTTTGCTTTTGCAGTTTGGTGGCTGAGGCGAGTTTAACGGTTTTCACATTCTTGTCTTTAATCTGCAGCCACGGAGAACACAAGGAAGGTTTATCAAGTCTGGTGATGGGATCATCTCATGGAAAGGAACACTAGGGCAAGCTGGGCAGACAGAGCTTTGTTCCTGCATGGACAGGCTCCATCTCCAAGAGATTGCAGTTGACAAGATCGAGCTGAACATGTGTAGCAGCGACTCAGGGAGGCCTGGCAGGAGCTCTCATCAGGCTGACATGAGCTTTGATAAGCCCCAGCTCTGTCCCTCTCCTGGAGCAGCAGAGCAGGGCCCCCCCACCCAGACATAGCACCAGATCTATATTTGCAGCTGGAACAGGCTGGATCCCTCTGGGGGCTGTGCCAGAGCAGGGAGAATTCAACCTGACAGGAGACTCCATGGAGAACCAACAGGGAAAGGTTTGGAGGCAGCATCAGCCCCCGCTGCCCGCAGCGCTCCCGGGTGAGCAGCACACACAGCCCCGTGCTCCCCACAGAACACGGGCTGGGCACCCCAAACAACACAACAAATCCCACAGCAGGACTTGCTGTATTCTCATGAAAAGGTCATTTCTCCCTGTACCTGCATTAACCAAGAGAGTGACTTGGATTTTGGGAGAGTTCTCTCAGTCCTGGACAGCGCCTCCCCCCATCTGCACAGACTGAACCTTGATTCTGGCAGACAACTCTAAATATTGCCCAAGATAATTACATCAGAGCAGCTAGGCCAGTTGTTTGGGGTGGAATGCTGGTCTGGAAACCCTTCCCAGCCCCGAAGTGACAGTGGAGATACGGTCCAGTGCTCCCAGAGCATCTCAAATCATACGCTGCTGACATCTAATCAGGGGAGCTCTGTCAGCCTCGTGCTCCATTATTACAGCAAAGCTCTTAAAGAGGGAAGGGGGAGGGGGAAAACAAGCACAGCAGCAGGAAAAGAAAGAAGGAAAAAAAAAAAAAAAAAAGCATCCTCCAGTAGGACAAGCATCTCATTTAAGGCTTTAATTAGTCTTCAAACACATAATGGGTTCTGGCACTATAAATCCACTTGACCTCTATTATTGTCAGCACTCGCCTGATAAATGGTGGCATTTGTTTTCCCAGTTGCTACTGGGGTAGAACAATACTTTTCTCGAAATAGAGAAAGCAAATAATATCAGTTATTTACGATGATGGGCCATAAAATGCTGGTGCCAAGCTGTGGTGTGCCCATCCATGGGAAGGACCATCTGCTCACCCTGGTCCTGCAGGCAGGGAAGGACCAGGGAATCCCAACAGCTCTGGGTCCTCCTGTGGCTGAAGATACAGAATTGGGAACCACAAGGACAGGAATGATCCCTGCTCTGCTGGGAGGTACTGATGAGCTCTACCCAGAGCACAAACAAATCTCAACCTCCCAACAGGCCCTGAGCACAACAAAACCCTGCTCCAGAACAAGAATGCTGCAGTTTTCTCCTCCGTGGCAAAACTGCTCCTTTAAAAAAGCTGCACACAGTATGGGCAATACAGAGAAGCTCCCTTTGCATCAAGATGCTCCTCTGGCTGATCTGGCAGAAGATGCTCTGTGCTCGTGTCACCCCAGTTCTGCATCTCCACAATCCAGCCTGACAGCTGAGCTGAAAATAACAGAAATAACAGCAATAACAGCAGTGCTGCACAGCCACATGGCACCCAGAGCCCTGGGGCATTTGCTGACTGCACTCAGGGTGAGCAGCTGGCACAGAGGCTCCTTGGATGGGGAGAGGGAATGAGGAGATGCTCTGGATCACTGGCCAAAGAGCCCTCACATTCACATGGAAGAGGTAAAACCTGGAAAAAGAGTCCTCCTTGCAGGTAGAAATGACACAAGGGAGCCACATTTTTTCTTATTTGCTATTTATTTCCCCAGTAGGAGTAAACTCAAGGTAGGAAAGCTGCAGTCTTGGAATACAAGGGGCTCTTATTTGTAGCCTTGCAACTCTTGTGGTGTTGGGCACATCTTTTATTTCAGTCTCCCCCAAATGTGCATTAGGCATTAGCATTCCTCTAACCAAGGGTGATTTGCAAATAAAACATCGGCAATTTGGGTCAAAGAATGAAATATTTAGGAGGGGCATTTGCAGGAAACACTGAGCACCCAACCCTGAAACACTTGACAAAGACAAGCCTGGAGGCTGTGGGAAGGTTGGGCCATGTCAGGCACAGCCTCCTGTAACCACAACTCCCCCAGGCAATCGTCTGCTTCAGAGAGGAACAGTTCTGGGGACAGAAGGATCTTCTGGGAGATCAACTGAACTGGGTGGAGCAGGCTGGGAGGAGGCTCATAACCCCAGGGCTAATTCAACAGAGGTGTGATGGACTTGGCAGCAACACCTGCCTTGCTTCTGAGGGCAGGATTTTCCCTGCCAGGATGCAGCAGAGTCCCATGACCTCCCACCATCCATTATCAGCTGGTGTTGAGCAAGCAGAGATCAAACCCAGGGTTTAGCTAGGAAGTGACAGCAATAATTAACAGGGGCAACATCTCCAGCAGCCAGACAGGCCCAAGGACACGATTTTGTCCTCCAGACTGACTCAGGGAGGGCAGAGAAGGAGCAGCCACGTGTCAGCTTAGCAGCCATCAAACACCCACAGTAAAATCCTCTAAAAAAGAGGGGGAATGTACTTATCTCTCCTCCTGGGTGCTGCTATGATCAGCCACCAGCTCCTGGGGCTGCCCACGCTGGACTGGACTCCTGAGCTCAGCCTGGGGGTTTTGCTAAGCCAAGGTTGGCTTGTCCCTGCCAGGGAATGGTCCTGAGGTCACCCCAGAGATGACAGGGACTCTGCTGAGGGTCTGGCCTTGCCCTGCTCAGAGGAAGTCCAATGCAGACTGTGGCCATCCATACAGAAAGTTTTAAGAGAGAAAAAGGAATTCTAGCTGGGCAAGAAAGAGAACTTCCTTCTCTTTTCTTGCTCTGTGCTGTATAAAAGGTACAGCAAGCAGAGGAATCTTGTTCCTAAGGGCAGTGCTGTGCTGCTGGCCAGAGCACAGCACAGCCATGGCATTTCCTACCCAGCAGCTTCCAAGGGAAACTGCACTCAGGAACCAGACAGCACAGCAGAGCTGGGAGTGCTGCTGGAGTCTGGAACTGCAGCCAAAGGGAACTTCAGCCTCCCCAGAACCAATGATTTCCAAAAAGTTCTCCCTCCCCACAAGAGATTTAATCTTGATTGGATGGATGGCTTTGTCACAAGCCACGTTGTGCCTTCTCTGCCACAGGCTTCGAGCATTGGCCTGTTCCTCATCCTCTTTTCCAGCACTTGCCATCTCCCCTGGCATCAAGATAAAACAAATTTCAGTAGCACAACATCATCTTCAGTCCTGGAGCATTTCCTCTGCTGTGAGCCAAGAACTCCTGCTGTATTTTACACCAATGCTGGGAAAGAGGCTCATGTACACAGCAGGATGAGAGAGGAACGTTAAATACTTGGGAAGAGTATTTTAAAACTTCCTAAAGCCAATACTGGGGCAGTCTGAAGTGAGTGCTAAATTACTGAGTTTAAAATCCAAATGACTCAGAGGTTCATCCCCCCCACCAGTGCTGCTGGAATGACTTCACAGCTGTAACAGCAGAGGATTTAGAAAAAACTCATTATAAAGAAGAGGCACCTTTGAGAAGTCCTGAATCTTCACTGCAGAATCCCCCTGGGGAAGCAGCTCTCCTGCCCTGCTCCCTGAATGCCACCACAAACAGATCTTTTGGACACCTTCTGCAGGCACATGGGAATATCTGCCCCAGCTCTCCCTGGGAGCACAACAAAGCCACCAGGCCACCAATCCTTCCTTCCACTTAGCCAAAAGCTGCTTCTGCAGCACCTCATCCACCACCCCCTGCCTCAGCAGGTACAATTAACCAGCACAGCATCAGGCTTTCATTTCCACACTGAAAACAAGGCTGAGCTGCAGCCCATCAGCTCCTGGGAAAAATCAAATCCAGCTGAGGATATTTAACATGAAGCTCTTTCAATTGCTGCCCTCACTCAGTGTGCCTGGTAGGGACAGGGCAGGTTCCATGCTGGGGATGTGACCCTGACTCTGCCCGAGGGAAGGCAAATGCTTCCCAGACAGTGAAATCACAGCCTGAGGGAGCAGGGCTGGCCCACTGTCAGCAAGATGCTGCTCTCACACAGCCACATCTCCCAGCTGACAGTTTTCTGCAGGAAAATTGAGAAGGAAGGAACATCCCTGTGGCTGGGCAGCATCCCAGCCCCAGGCTCAGGCTGGCAGGGGGAGCAGCATCACCTCCTCCCTGCTTGCATCAGCAGAGGGATGGTCAATCCTGCCTGGTTTATCAGCCCTAAAACACTTTCTAGGTACTTCAAAGATATTTAAAGCAAGCAAACAAACAAAAACAAACAGGCTGGAAAACATAAAAGCAGATTTTTTTCTATTCCGGTCTGATTGATCCAAAGGTTCAAAGATTCCTGTGAAGAGATGAGCTCAAAACTGCACTGAGGATGCAGAGCCCCACAATCAAAGCCCCACAGAGCTGAGCAGTGCTCAGGCAGCAGTGGGGTGTTGTGCCCACTGCAGAACACAACCTGAGGCAGGGCTGCCTCACACAGGATGAGCATCCCAGCTCATGGAGCTCTGCAACACCAGGCAGGCAGGGCAGCCTTGTGCCTCCCACTTCTCAGCAGGAGATCAGCAGAGGGGGAAGTCAGGCTCATTGTTTGACCCAAACTAACAAGGGTTTACCTGTAAATAAGCATTATTCCAGCCTTGCATTATTCCTGATGCCCATTGCATGTGTGTGAGGGGAAGCCAAAAGCAAAGACGTGCCCAACATCCCAGCAGTAACTCAGAGCTGTGAGACCACCTTGTACTCCAGGGTTGCACTGGATTTGCTCCCAGTGAGGCTCAGGGCTGAGTCCCTCAGAGCCAAGCCCAGCAGGGCAGTGGTGTCTGTGCTCTGCAAACAGCACAGAAGCTGTGCCAGCAGCCAGCTCTGGAAGCATCCCCATGCCAACGCCTCCTGGAACACCTGCAGCCCTCCCCACCCACTCCCAGCTGCCAGCAGAGGTTGTTTCGTGTCTCCTGACTCTGCTGCTGCCAGCAGTGATGGCTGAGGAGCTGCTGAAAGCAGAAGAAAATCAGCCCAGAGTCAGTTCTCACTGTGGGGAGGTACAGAGGGTGGCCAGGGCTCCTGTCTGCCTCCATCCCCTGGGTGCTGGGGGATCCCTGTCCCTGCACTCCCCTCCCAGCTGGCAGGATGTCCCAGAGGCTCAAGGCAGCATCCCCAAACTGATTCCCCACCCAGGCAGGACCAGGAAAGGGCAGCTCAGTGCTCCCAGTCCATACTGGGAATTCTGCTCCTCACAGAGCAGATCTGCAGCTTCAGCTCATCTGCAAAAAGGCACCAGTGCTGTCTGTCTGCACCCCAGGACATCTCCCAGTGCTGATTCTCACCCTGGTTGCCTTCATCCCTCAAAACAACCTCACAGAAAAGTCCTTCCCTTCTCTCCAAAGGCAAAGCCTAGCAGTACTCAACTCTTAGCATGCAGTGTGTGAAAGAGAAGGAGATTTATTCAGGGCCACATTTTTGGTTGTTTGGAGAAGCAAACCCAGCCCCTGTTTATTTACTTCGTGTTCCAGCTCCTCTCCAGCTTCCTTCAGTTTGTTGCTTTAAGCTCTCTGTGTTTGCCTTTCTCAACAAGGTCGCTGCTTTCACAAGACTTCTGCAGCACTGCCCCACTTCCCCAGCCTCCAGCTTTGTCTTCTGATGTCCAAATACTTTCAGAATATTAATTAAAATCATCAAGAGCTCAGCAAGGGGAGCCAGAACTGCAGAGGGAAACATCAGGCACTCCTCCCACCCCCAGAGCCCAGGGAAGGGCAGTGACCAAGAAGGAACTTGTGAAGGACACCACAGTGAAAACCTGGCTCAGCCTTTGCTAGGAAGCTTTATTGTACCTGCTGGATGAAACTGATGTGTTTTATCATGTTTGCCTAATCAGAGGGTTTTAGCATCCTTAGGAATATGAAGCCATTTGGTAACCTTAAGCAGGAAAAAGAATGTGAATGGGAAAAAAAAAGAAAAAATGAAAGCTCTCCTCACCATGAGATTTGTGAACATCAAAAGGCATGGCTGGTTCAGAAGCCAACTCAAATCTCAACTCTCTCACCTGCTTCCTATTACAGAAACAGATGTTCCTCTGGCTGGAAATTGCTGCTATTAATAATATAAATAATTATGCTCTTCTAATCATTTAATAGGTGCACAGGAGGGTACCAAAATTTCTGGCAGCCATTAAATACATCTCCCTCCCTTCAAGGGCTCAGAGACACATTGGTGGCCTCTCATCCTCCACTGAAATTTAGAATAAGAGAGCTGAAAAGGATAAAAGCCAAGGAGAAATCAAGGAGTCAGGCTCCTCTCCAGAGGCTGTGCCCCCTGCACATCCCCTGAGACAGGGCCAGCCCCTTCCCCTCCTGTAAAGCCCTGAGAGCTCAGCCAGGTGTGACCTCACACTCCTTCCCTGTGCCCCCAGCCCACCAACACAGAGCTGATTTTTACCTCTCCAGCAGATTCCCAGGACCTGGAGAGGGGAAATCCTGCTCTCCAAGATCCCTCTCTCCCTGCACTGCAAATCCCAGTTGTTTGCTGGTGTTCCTCCCAAGAACACTTTGTCCTTCTCTCAACAAACAGCCCCAGCCTTGGGAATGTGAGCGAGAGCACCACGGATTAACGGGGTCACCACAACCTCCAGAGCTCTGACTGCAGCTGCTCAGCCCCTTCCCATCCTCCAGGGATCACACACACACAGACCTGCACGGCTCTGCCTCTGGCAGCAACAGCACTGCTGGCTCCAGATGTTCACACAGCACATCTGGATCTCCAGAGGGCACTGAGCAGCCCGTGGGTCACATCCACACTTCCTCTGACCCAGGCACAGCACCCACATTGAGGTTCATTTCCTCTCCCCCTTTCACAGCAGTGACCTGCCAGAAGGAAACCCCTGAGGAGAGGCCAGCAATGAGTTCTGCAGGAGTCACAAGTGGAGATGAGGTGCAAAGGAAGCCTGGGGAAGCTGCTGTGGCCTCCACAGCATTTGAGGAAACATCTCAGCCCCAGTGGGACACGGCAGGACACCCTGGCTCCCTCAGCACAACTCCACCTCCCAGGAGAAGCTCCAGCACTGACACTGCAGGTTATCAATATGAGATCAATCCAGGGCACACAGGCACAGCCAGCCTCTCCTTCCCCTCCAGGGCACAGTGCCTCAGCCCCACCATCATCCCCTCCACGTCAGTGCTACCCACAGGGCAATGTGCCTGTGCCAACAAGGTCATATTTAATCAGTGCACCCCTCCTGGGAGGCACCTTGTGTGAGTTAATAACTCTGCCCAGCACGGAGCTGCCAGCTGGAAGTGCCCGTGCCAGGCACTCACCTGTGCCTGCAGTGGGCAGTTCCAGGACAGTCCCCAGGTCAGGCTGGCAGCACTGTGGTGACCTGGCTGTGCCACCCTGCTCCCTGGCAGCGTGACCCAGAGCCCAGGAAAGCCACTCTGGCTGCTGTGACCAAGTGTTGCCACATCTTGTTTCCACGTTCAGCATTGCTGCAGCTGTTCCAAGGGTGAGATGTCACCCAGTGTGTGCTGATGGTCCCAACCTGCCTCCAGCCCCTGCCCTGGGCTTGTTACTGGGTGCTAATCAGAGCAAGAGCAGCCAAAAATCCCTGCCAGTCACTCATGAAAGCCTCAGGTATCAGTCAAATCAGAGAAAAGAGCCCTGCAGAGCTTTAAAAGATACAAAAGCTGGTTTGCTGTATGGCACGTGGAATTTCATTCCCAATGCAGATTAATTCCATTAACTCCTTCTGTGCCCTTTTTGGGAATCCTTCCCTGCCTTTGCAGCTTGTGGAAAGCACAGAGCAAACACTTGACAGTCCCCTTTGTGCTGAAGGCACTCCAGAGCCTTATTCTGCTCTAACATTTGTATTTCCTGCCCACGTGCAAACGCCCTCCCCTCCCCACACCACGTAATTCCTGAGACTTCCCAACGCCACCAAACTCCCAGGAACTCACCTTGTGCCTCGTAGCCAGAGTAGGGATGAGCTGCAGCCAGGTCCTCCTCCCCGGGGCCCAGGCCAAGGGCTGCCCTGAGCTGGGCCATGTTCACCTGCGCCGCCAGCTCCCCGCTCCTGTCCCCGATCTGCAGCAGCAAAACCAACAGGACACTGGGTAAAGTGCTCCAAGCCAAGGGTTTGCCAGTCCCACCCCAAAATCAAACACAGACAGCCAAAAGGAAGAGTAGAGACACCTGAGAGACAGCACAGCTCTCCAGAGCTACTCCCCAGTGGTAATTTGGGAGAGGGTCTGTGCTCGCCGAGCTCAAAGCAGCTCAGTGCAAGGCACTGAGAGGGCTCAGCTCGCCCACTGCCACAGAACTGAGCCTAAACGGGCATGTCTGGGCTGTCCTGTAGCCACACATGGCTTGGCAGAGAGCCCTGGAACTTCCAGCCCCCTTCCTCAAGTATTTCCATAGTTACTGAGCACCAGACACCACGCTGCCATCAGCCACGTGGGCACACACCAGGGCCCTGAAAGCCCTTCTCTCCTGGCTCACAGCCATACAACTTCGAGTTGTTCCTAGTGATCCACCCACACAATGCTCCAAAAATTCTTTCAGAAGTCCACATTTTCCCAATTCCCACCTCTCGCTGGCCTGAGGCCAAGGAAGCTGATATTACACATTTGGACAGAGATCTGTCCAACACCTCCTGCTACTCAAAATGAGGAGTTGTAGGACACAACACTGGGTCCTGCTCAGAGTTGAGCCCAAGCAGAGAAGGGCTGTGCTGCCCATCACCAGCTGCACATCACACAGAGGTCACCCAGAAACAGCCTCTAATCTCCAGAGGAAGTGCAGCCTGTGTGACAGAGGAAGACCTTGGCTGTTCCCCTGGAGAGGCCAGCTCCTGTTAAATGCCTGGCAACAGCTCTTTTGTGTCCCCTGCCATAGACTGCAGCATGGAACAAACCCATAAATCCCCACATTATTTATGACAAAGCCCCAAGCTCCAGTAAAGTGAGGCAGATCAAAGGGCTTATCACCAGGCATAAATCCCCCTGCCAATTACAGGAGATTTGCTGTTGACATCATCTCCAGAGAAATTACTATGTCCATGTTAGGTCTTACAGTCCTTGATGCTCATTTATTAAGTGCTTCCCTGACTTCCACTCGTTTCAGATCATCTCCAAAGCCCTATTAACAACCAGGAACAGACCAGGGGGCAGGACAATGACCCTGGGCAGTACCTGTCACACACACCACAGCAGAGCCCTGATTCCTGCCCCCTGCCTCCCAGGAGCTGCACTCTGATGAAAAAAGCACTCCAGAGCAGTGTCCCAGAGCTGGATCCAGGGTTTTTAGGTACATATCCTTTATTCCAGTGGAATTTTGTGAGTAACTTGTGATCAACCTGCAGCAGCTTTCAGTGTGGTTACCCTGAGCTGGCTTCATTTGGATTCAAATGTTACTGTTGGATTTTTGTTGGGAAGAAGGTGATGGGAAGTGAGTTATGAACATCAGTGTGAAAAGGTTGAATTCCAAAAGGTTTCTCCTGGCCAAAATCCTGGTGCTTGTCAAAGGGACAGTCTCTGCACTGCTCCATAATTCATGATGGGGGCACTTCACCAGCTACCTGCCACGAGGAAGCCACTCCTGACACAGCTGGAGCCACAGCCAGCACCCTGCAGTGACAACACTGGGACCCCACACCCTGCTGGTCTCCCCTCCACCCCCAAAGGCCCCAGGAGCACCAGTGCTGATCCTCCCATGGCCCCTCAGCTGATGTCTGGCTCTGAGGACTCAGCCCCAGCCTGAACAGAGCTGGGAAAGTTAATCTGTCTTAAAATGTGTAGGGCCAAAGAACAGTATTTCTTCTGTGTGTCTGATAAGTATAATTAAATCTGTAATTAGGCTGCTGTGTCAGCCCTACTTGGAGATTTAGCCAACCTAATAGACAGGCAGGAGAACACCCAGCACACTTACAGATGGTGATTTCAATTAGTGCTTCAAGAGGGCAATTTCTTCATCTGGGGAAGACTAAAGAGGCCACAGCCGATTTCCTCAACACACTGAAAAGAGCAAACAATGGAATTCTGGCTTTCTGCACCTCTGAGCCCCCTGAAAACAGCAGGAAAGCTGCAGAGAGCTGGGCAAGGCCAATGTGGAACCAGAGCAGCTGCACACATGGCTCCCCAGAGGGGTGGCAGGGCACAGGGCTGGCTGCAGGCTCTGTGCATGCAGGGACAGCACCCACTGCACCAGGACCCTGCAGCTCCAGCTCAGCTGAATCTCCCTGTGCTCAGTAAAGTGGGATCTGACAGACTGGAGACTGCACTGTGCTGGGTGCACAACACCTTGGCCAGCCAGTGGACGAGCCCCCAGGTCCCTTCTCACCCAGAACTTTGGTTAAGAGCAAAGCACAGCTCACACGTTTGCTGTAATTAAGGGCAAGGCTGGGAGCCTCCCATCAAAAGAGTGTTTTCCAGCCAAGCTCTGCAGTTCTCAAGAACAGCACTGAACCAGCACAGAGAGAAGGGCTTTCCAGAGCAGTGAGAGAATCAATGTAACTTATTGGCATAAAATAGTTTTGCTCTCACCAGTGGTCACAGCTTCCCTCTGGTTTGCACCAGCTTCTCTTACCTCTTGGGAGATTTCAAGATGTTTCCTTGCAAAGTGCAGAGCCTGTTCGTGGCTCCCCAGGGACACGTAGGCATTTCCAAGACTCCAGCAGGCTCTTCCTTCTCCCACCCTGCAGAACAGGAAACTGTCAAACCACAGAAATGCTGGGCAAAGCCCAGCAGGGCCTTCTGGAGAGCACTGACAGCCAGGCTCCTCGCTCTGCTTCTACCTCCAGAGAGGTTCCACACTGCAAAATGAACATCTTAAACTCTTCTTACACTGGGCTCAGCAGCAGCTGGGGATGAACAGCCTGGGAAGCAGGACTGTACCCACAGGGACAAAATGCAAGCACTGCAGCAAGGGCCAGGGTGGTCTGGCTTCACTGCCGAGCCCCAGCCCGAGAGGAGAAGCCACAGCTCCTGCCCAGCTTCCACCTCAAACAACCAGGGCTCCTCTCAGAGCTGCACAGAGAGAATGCAACATCCAGCTCTGGTTCACCAGCAGCCCAGAGCTGAACCAGCAAGGAGAGAACACTGCAGGCAGGCAGCATCACCAGGGTGAACACAGAGCATGAAACTGCACTTAGCAGAGGACAGGGACAGATTTCCACAGGTCCCCAGGGCTCTGCTGCTGGTTTCCAGGAAAGGAGGGGAATGTGGAGCCTGCCCTGTGCAGCCCAGACCCCAGCCTGGCTCCCTGGAGCTCCAGCAGCTGTTTGCAGGAGCAGGCAGAGCCTCCTGCTCCCCAGAGCCTGCTCAGCTCTGCAAACGAGCAGATGTGGGGGGAGAAGGGATAAAAAAAGCACCTGGGGGCGCAGGGGGAGGTTCAGCATGACTGCAACTCCCTTTTCAGAGGTTTGGGCGGGTTGATCAGCATTTCACCGTTTTTCTTGTCACCCTGTTCAATACCTTCTGCTCACAGGGTGTGTTCCCAGAAATGCAGGAGCCCACAGGCCTGCACCCCCACAGCATGATTCACCCTTGGGTGGGATTGTGCCTGCCCTGAGCAGAGGCTGCCCGGGTGGTGGCACAGCTCTCCCATCCTGATGTCCCTGCTCCATCTAGTGGAGGACACCCAGGTTCAGAGGGAATTCAGCACCACGCTGAACGAGCTGGCTGCAAAGTCACTTCAGCTGCAGGAGGGCTCAGGATCAGAATATCCAGGAAAAAGAAATCAATCTCTTAAAAAAATATTTAAATTTAAGAAAAATTAAAAGGCCAAGCTCCTAAATAATGAGGAGCAAGACCAAGGAACAAGAAACATCACCTGCACACTCTCTACCCAACATCATTTGTACATAGAGGTTTCCAGCATCAACCCAGGGCAAAGTGGCACATCTTGTGTGCCCTAAACACACAGCTCTTAAGGGAAATACAACTTTTGTGAACATAAGGGAGCTCTTGAGAGGTCCTCCTGGAACAACACAGCAGCAGCCACTGCAAGGCACTGAGCACGATGCATTTTCTTGAAGCACCTCTTGTTAGAAATCTCACTCAGGCCACACAGACACAGCACTGAGGGCACAATCTGCAGGTTTGAATGACACGAGAAAGGTGAATCAGGTCATGGTTTTGACAGATGATTGCACTAAGGACTGGCTGCCCAGAGATTTCTAATGACTTTCAAGCATACACATCACTGGTGCTTAACCCCAGCAAGAGAGAACAGAAGTCAGAGAAGGATCAGGGCTCTCCACCCTCACTTGAGGCATTCCCTTACCTGTCCCCCAGCTCCTGTGCTATCACCAGGTGCCTCAGGTGGTATTCAATGGCTTTCTCATAGTCTTGAAGCAGTGTGCATGTGTTCCCCAGGCTGTAGCAAGCCTGGGCTTCTACTGCTTGGTCCTTGAGCTGTCTGGAGAGCTGGAGAGTTTTCCTGCAGGGAACAGTGGGAACCAAGAGCCCTGGTCAGTGCTAGGCCACAGGGCAGTCACCCCTTGGAGCAGCACCCTGCATCACCACCAGAGCAGCCCTGCCACCCCAGGTCCCTCATCACAGCCCCTGGAGCTGAGGGTTGGCTGGGACAGCTCAGGATTCCCAGAGCAGCCCTGGCACTCACTTGTAGTACTCAGCAGAGATGTCGAACCTGCCCAGGAAGATGTGGGCGTTGCCCAGGTTGCTGTAGGCTCTGCGCTCGGCCGCCTTGTCCCCAAACTCCTTGGCAATGGCCAGGCGCTGCAGCAGACACAGCTCAGTCAGCAGTGACCCCTCTGACACACAGCACCTTCCCTGGGGGTCACCCTGCAGGGCTGCAGAGCTCCCACCCAGCCAGGTGATGAACCTGCCTGCCAGGAAACCTCTCCCTCTTCTGCAGTTCAGCATCAGGAAAGGCTCTTGGAAAAGTGGGAGTGATGCTGTGTGGTTCACTCGGGGTCACCATTTGTGGTAGCAGGCCCCCAGCTGGGTAATAATTAGCACTGGCTCCATGATGTAGAAGGCTGAACCATTCCTTTATTGTCTATCCTATATTCTTAAGAAACCTGTAACCCCTTCCAGACAGTCTGATACAGCTTTGACCCCATTGGTCAACCAACCAAAACACCACCAGTGTCCAATTAAGAACCCATCCTCTGGAAACAAATCTCCAGAACACATTACACATGTGCCCAGCAACAGGTACAGCAAGTGATTATAAGAATTGTTTTAATTCTTTCTCTGAGCTTTCTCACAGCTTCCCCAGGAAAATGCCTGGGAAAGTCTGTGCCTGCTCTCTGTGGCCAGAGAGCTGCTGCTACAATGCTGCATCCCAGTGCTGTTCCCCCAGCATTTAAAAGCCAGAGGAGCAGTGAATTTCCACCTGCTACTGCAAGGGAACTGACACTCTGCAACAGAAGCTAAACTGCATTTGAATTGGGGCAGGGACTTTGTCACCTCACCTCCCTGTAAAGCTTTGCAGAAAGTTATTATGTTCTACAAGCAGCATTTATTCTTGATCAACAGCTCTTTCAGCAGCTTAATTAAATTCATGGCTTGCATTTATTAAAATCTAGACTGAGACAAATTAAGAGCAGAAAAAAAAAACCTCCTTGCTAGACCCAGCTGCAATTTGCCCTTGGATACCTCCTCTGGTTTCCAAGCCAACAGCACCCTTCCCTCAAGCTGCTCACGAGGTGCTGATGGGACTGGAGTAAGATTTGCTCACTGTGAGTTGGTACAACAGGGCAGACCCTGGGGCTCACACAGGAGGAGGAAAACAGCTGAGGGAAACATCTCCCTGTGCTTGCTGGGCTGTGGTGAGAAGGAAAGCTGCTCCCAGGCCCAGGAAGGGAGCAGAGGTGTCTCCTACCTCCTTGTGGAAGGCAATGGCCTCACTGAAGTTGCCCAGGAGGTACTGGGTGTTGCCAAGGTTGCCATAAGCACGGCCCTGTGCAGCTCTGTCCCCCAGCTCCTTTACCAGGGACAGGTTCCTCCTGAAAGAAACCAGGCAGAACATCCATGAGGCACAGCCCTGCAGGGGACACGGGAGGAAACCTGCACAGGAAGGAAGGAGAGGCAGCCCTGGAGAAGGCATTTCCCTCCCAAGCACAGGTGACAGACTGCTGACCTCCTGGACACCCCTGGCAGCTCAAGCCAAGCCAGGGGTGCAGGTCCTGCTGCTCTGTTCCCCCAGGCAGTGGATGGCTCCATGCAGGAGTCACACCTGGTCTGACCCATCCCACATTAAATCAGAAATGGCCTCACTGCAGCACCAGGGCCACAGGAAGAAGATTTCCCTGTCCTGCTCCAGGGAGAGAGGCAGGATCCCCAGTCCCATGCCAGGGCTCTGCTCTGGGAGCCTCCTGGCATTTCTTTATCTTGTTTTTACCCCCTTTACACACTCAGCACACAGAGAATGGTGGAGTACTCACCACTGGCACAAATTCACCCCTTGGCTATGCTACATGCACCACTGCTTGGAAAAAGGGTGGTGAGCTATTTATAGGCACTATCACATCCTCAGATATGAGGGAAGGGATATAAGATCTTATCACTCTCTTCACTTAAAAAAGCCTCTTTAAAAACTGGATTACAAATGCAGAACTCTGACGTACGAGGAGAAAAACACCAGCCCAAAATTCTGGTGCCAACCTTCCCATGTGGCACACGACTGATCTTTGAAATGATTGAGGAAAAGGAAGGTTGTGACAAGTGACATAGAGTGCAGATCCTTGAGAGGAACCAGGACTTCAAAGTGACTCTTCCCTTGGGTGACAGGGATGAGACACACAGGGATCCATCCTCACAGAGGCCAGCAGAGAGCAGCAGGGGCCACAGGAGCAGGGAGTTCAGCTCTGGGAAGCAGCAGACTGTTGCACTTTATTGCATGATCACAATTCAACCCACAGAGAGTTTTACAAAGCCAATTACAGCATGAATTTTAGCTCAGATTTTATAAAAGACCTTTCCTCACCTTCCTTGAGATTAATTTGCCAACACAGCTTGGCATCTCAGGGAAATATTCCTGACCTATTACAACCTGCAAATTCTCAGCCAGTGGCCCCGTTCCCTGCAGGAGAAGGGGCTGGGCAAGCTTGGATACTTACTCATAATATTCTGAAGCTTTCTGTAGTGTGTCCTTGACTTCCTGAGGCAGGTAGCCCGGGTCCTGGGCCGTGTTCCAGGACAAATGCTTTCCCTTTGCATGGTAAACATTCCCTATATTATAGAGAGCTCTGGCTTCACCTACCTAAAGGGAGGAAGAGCAGGCAACAGCAAGGTATCACACTTCACATCCCAGCATGGACCTCTCCACTGCTGGGCAGACATGGTCAGAACCACAAGCCCACACTGTCCTTTCCCACCTTTCAGAACCACAAGCCCACACTGTCCTTTCCCACCTTTCAGAACCACAAGCCCACATTGTCCTTTCCCACCTTTCAGAACCACAAGCCCACACTGTCCTTTCCCACCTTTCAGAACCACAAGCCCACATTGTCCCTTCCCATCTTTCAGGACCACAAGCCCACATTGTCCTTTCCCACCTTTCAGGACCACAAGCCCACACTGTCCTTTCCCACCTTTCAGGACCACAAGCCCACATTGTCCCTTCCCATCTTTCAGGACCACAAGTCCACATTGTCCTTTCCCATCTTTCAGGACCATGAGCCCACTCTCCTTTCCCATCTTCACCCTCAGAGCAGCAGGAGATGTGTGATGGCAGCCATAAGGGAGAGCTTCACCCTGCAGCTCCTTCCAAAGCTCACCTTCACCAAATCACTTTTACTGACTGGCAGACAGGTTATTTTTAAAGCCAGGAAATATTTCCTGCTGGAACCATTACCTTGTCTCCCTGCTCCTGAGAAATGTCCAAGTGTCTCTGGCAGCAAACCACAGCTTCATCAAACTGCCCCAGGATTTTCAGGGTATTCCCAAGGTTGCCACTTGCCTTGGCTTCTCCAATTCGGTCCCCAATGGTTCTACAAGATGAAGATGTTAAAGAGCTCAGAGACTTTTATTCATCAGCTGCTGGAGGCAGATTTAAGCTGCAGTTTAGAACAGACATCTGGCTGGAGAGCTTCCCACAGGCTCCCACAATTCTGAAGGCAGATCCTTGTTCCCAATTTGCTGTTTCAGAACTGCTCTAATGACTGCAGGTCTACAAGGAGTACTGGGGGCAGAAGTGGACACTGCCCTGCTCACATCCACATCCCCTTCTCCACCTCCTGCTCTGAAGGCAGCTGACCCATCTTTGGTGAGTCCCAAGTTCTCCACAGGACAATCCCCCTCAGGGCCAGTTTGGGATGTGTATTTCTGGGTTCAGGCCCCACAGAACCTGCCCTCACTCAAGGCTGTGCCTGATGAGGATGAAGCAGGGCTGACACACTCACCTGGCCAGGGTGAGGTCGTGCTTGTGGTACAGCAGGGCCTTGGAATACTCCTTCAGGTAGAAATAGGCATTGCCCAGCTGGCTGTAGATGGCACTGAGAGTCTTCAGGTCCTCTGTCCCCACCTGCACTGCTGCTTCAAAGAAGGCTGCCCCAGCTTTGAAGTCCCCAGCCTTGCACAAGCGCTCTCCTTCCAGGGCCAGCTCCAGGCAGGATGCCTCCATCCTGCCAAAAACAAGGAAATTGTTTCTAGAGGAGCTTGGCTGCAGTGCTCCCACCCTGCTCTGCACTGCTTACAGAGTTTGCTTCATTGCACACCTTTAAATTTTTCCCTGGACTCAGAACACAGGAGCATCCAGATTCCACCTTCAAGTGGAAAATGTCCCTGCCCAAGGCAGGGATTTGGAATGAAATGATCTGAGGTCCTTTTCAACCCAAACTATTCTAAGATTCTCTGATTTACAGACCACATCTGCAGGCAGCCAAAGGCAGCCCCTGGGTTCCCAGCAGGAATCTGGACAAGAAGCTCAGAGTTCCTGCTCCCAAGACATGGAATCATCACAGGAGTAACACTTGTTTTCCTTCACTTGTGCTGCAGGAGCCACATATCCAGGAATTTATACCTGGACCATTTTCCCTGGGGTATCAGAGAGGGAAGCCAAATTGTAACAGGTTTTTACTGGAGAGCAGAGAAAACCCTGGACTGTGCAGATTTTCTTGGCTGAGCAGCTCCCAGCTCAGAGTCTGCTTTTCATTAACTCTCCTGCTGTCACGTTTTCCACAGGCACTCAGCACTCTGCCCCCAGGCCAGCTTTCCTCCAATGCATTCTCTGACACCTTTGGCACTGGCACACTCCATGCTGTCAGAGACAGCACTGTGAGCAGTGACACTGCTTCAAGAGAAAGAAAACACTCCCCTCTGAGTGCTCCAAGCCCTCTCTAAGTCACAGCTGTCCCTGCTGGACCATGCCTATCTCAAGCCTTCACTGGAAATGTCCTGCCTGCTGCAAAGCCAGCCCCTTCCCAAGGGGATGGACACAGCATGTTCCTGCTCCTCTATCCTGATGCCTCCCTTTGCTCTTTTTCTGCTCAATTTAATTTTAAAAGTCAAAACTATCTAGGTCAAAGGTGGACATCTGCTGAGAAAAAAACAGAGCTCTCTTGTCCAGAGGCAGAACAGCAAGGATCTGTCAGAAGATAATAAATGCCCACAGGTGGTTTCTAGCTTGTTCTCAGCATCAGAGGAAGTTTGTGGTACCCAGCCCAAGGGCACAACTTGCTCCCACATCTCCTGCCACCCCACACCACTTCTGCCTCCCCTTCCACCACGGGGCACAGGGAGCTGCAGGTAGGACACACCAACCCTGACACGTTCTCCTACAAACAGCAGCATGGTGCCTTCTCAGTGCCAGGAAACAAAGCCAGCTCCTCCACCAGCAGCTCATGAACTGCCTGAAACCCAAGCCCATTTCCCTGGCAATCCCCCTGCTCAGTGTGGTTCCAAACACACAATGCTTGGAGTCCTCCAAAGCAGCACAACAAGGACTGCCCAAACAAAAGAAAAATAGCACAAGACCTGGTTTTAACTCTCCCTCCAAAGACCTCTTCTGCCTCTGCTGTTCATCTGTCCCCAAAGCCACCAGGTAACAAGAGGCAGGAGGAGTTGTGAAGCAGCTCCTGTGAGCTCCCACCTCAAACTCCCACATAAACATTTCATTCCAAAACAAAGCCCAAATTTGGCTGTTTTATTTATACAAGAAAGCTGCTTGTGGTGCCAGTGCAGCATTTGTCCCTGCCTCAGCTTCTGTTTGATAGCAGGAATAAAAATATTAAGATGAAAAACATTTAACATCTCTCTGCTGATCCTCTTCCTAGACCACACAAAAATTAATGAGTTTCTGCCTGGGGATCCCACCAAAATTTCATCAGTCCCAAGGTACATCCATGGTTTGTAGATCCTGCATCATCATCAGGTATTGAAAGTCTCGGCTGATACATCCCAAACAGCCAAAAGGAGCTTTGGGACTGAAGGAAGACAAGAAACAGCTTGTGCTCAAATCAGCAGGATTAACTTTAGGCAGCTTAGTGGGGCTGAATCTTGAGAGCACCTGAAATGCAGGAATGAGCCACTACCCCTGGAGTTAATGTTGGAGTCCAGTTAGAAGGTGGCAGAGACAGAAGCAAACTAACTTGAACTTGAATTTCAACCCAATTGAGCTTGAATTTCAACCCAAACAAAACTCTTTCCAATATCCAGGCTGTCTTTGAGAAATTGAGTTCACCAGCTGTAAACAGTCCAAAAAACTGGGGTGGAGACCAATTTCCCAAATTCATGGCATTGCTGTACAGCTTGTGTGAAATTTTTTGGGGTGCTTTTAAGAGCTTGAAGTGAAGGTTCCCATTCCCACAGCAACAAAACCCAGGAATACATTGCAAGGGTGGGACTATATCTGCCACACCCCAAAGTGAATTTTGTGCCCCCCAGCCCACTTTGTGACACACTCACACCCTGTGGGTGTTTTCCTGGTGTTCCCATAGTAACTGCCCAGGCACAAGGCAGTGACATGACCTTCCAGTGCACACAGCCCTTAATTAAAATCAGTTTGTCCTTGAACAGGCTGCTCTGCAGAGTATCTGACTTGTCTAATTAACATCACTGCTCAGACTGGGACCTGAGCAAACAGGGGGAAGGCACAGGAGGCTTTTCCCTGCATCCTGCTCTGCCAAGCCTTCGCTGCCTTAGACAAGAAACAAGGATTGCAATTGTTAACAGAAACACAACCCACTTGTAAAAGCCACCTGCCCTCCAGAGCTGCTTTTGGGAAGTAGTTCCATCACTTCAGGCTCAAAAGCACACAGGAAAACAATGCCAAGGGCAGAGGAATCAACTACAGGTCAAGGAACAAACTCAAGCACACTAAAATTCCGCTTTAAAAAGCTTCCAAAGCCCACAGCTCAACCAGCCATAAAACAGCTGAAAGGACAAACCTGAACCAGGCAGTAAAGGGAAAACAGTAAATGACAACAAGGTCTAAGCCCTGCCCTACCTCTCCTGCTGTCTGTGCATTTTCTGAATGTACACCCTGAGCTCCAAAGCCACTGGCAGAAGGAAGCAGTGGGGCTGAGCCACATAAATGCAGTGCTTGGCCACTAATGCTCTCAGCAATCTGCCCAGAAATCTGCCAGGGGATAGAGTGGGTGGCACAATGCCTTGGTCCCCATCAGTGTGGCACCTGCCAGTCTCCAGCCCAGGAAGGGATGTCATTTCTCACACTCATGAAGCAGAAAAGGGTGACCTTCCACTGTGCAGTGACAGGCAGGAGGAAACCTCTTCCCAATCCAGCATGGGCAGGGCCTCCCTCCCTCCTCCTTAAGTTTTTCTTTAAAGGATAACTGATGTGAAGGCAGAAAGAGCTGAGAAAAACAGGAGGAGCAGCCTTGAACAAGAATTCCCAGGGTCACCCATCACTGTCAGGCAGCAGCTAATGAGGAGCTGGAGTACAGATTGCCTTTTGCCTGCTGCAAGCTCCTTCAAAGAACTCCACAGCAAAAATGTGCCTCTGGAAAAGGTGAAATACAAAGATTCTTACATACCAAATATTTTCAGCAATTTGGAGAAGGCAGAGACAGTCCCAGGAGTGCTGGGGAAGCCAAGGACACTGTGAGAAATAAAGGGAACAGCACAAGGGACCACCAGTGCCATTATCAGTGACCACCACGACTGCTGTCAAACACTATAATTAGGATATTAGAATTGGGTGATGATAGAGGTCCCCAGAGTGGGAACACCACACACCCAGACCTCCCAACACCCTGCTCAGGGCTGCCTTGCTCACAGCAACCTGTCACTGCTGACAACAACTCCATTAGGGCACACAGAAATTATCATGTCACCAGACACAGCCCGGGGTCAGTTGTCAGCTGCCTTAAATACTGCAAATATCACAGGGCAAGAGAAACTCTTCCTGCCTGCAAGGTGAAACTGCCTTTAAAAAAAGGAGAGAAGGGAAAAGGAAAGGTATTTATAGATATTTGATTCATGTTAGTGGGGGCGACTGCAAAACTCATTCCCAATCAGACCTGGTGTAGTTCAAAACTCCAAGCTTTTAGACAGAAGGTAAGGCAGAAAAAAAACCCATCAAAACCATCAAGAGTAGTAAAAAAATCCCCCTTAGTATTTCTATTGATTTGAGTTAGTGAAGCAACAGATTTTAGCATCTTACTTGCAATCTGATTAGGTTTTGTACAAAAATAAATCTAATTCCAGAGCACTGGTGACGGGCAATTAAACATTTCTTCTGAACCAAAAAAGGATAAGATTTACCAGGTGCTCAGTGTAAATGCATATTCACTGCCTTAACGAACTAAATATGCATTTAAATAATTGCTTTCTTTAAGGGCGTGCTGCCAGTCAATCAGGCTGGGAATTATTCCCCTTCAGCAATTTCCTCTCCCAGCCCTGCATGGCTCCTGTACCTGAGAGGGAGCTGATGGCTCTGAACCACCAGCTCCAGGTGGCCTCAGACCCTTGGGGATGTGTCCCCTCCACTGATGGGGATGGTCTGAATATTTTCCTGTGCTTCCCTACCTGAGGAAAGCTATTCCAGACCCTCCTGAAGCACAGCCTGAGTTTATTCACAATGAATTTATACCCATTTAGCCTCAGGCACTGCTCTTCTCTGCCTGTGGGCACTCTCCCGAGGGGTTTTGGGCAGTTTTCCCTGTTTACTCTGCCCCAGGCAGGGTCCAGCACATCCACACCTGCCTCTCTCCCTCACTTGCTTCCAAATGAGCTCCAATCTTCAAGAAAATCCCATTCCTTGCTCCTAAATACAGCTGATTTCAGCTTCCTACCCTCAAATACCATCTCCTTGCCACGGCACTGCACCAATCCATTCCTCTCCATCACCAACACACCCAGCAGCAACCTGGCAGCAGAGTAAAGAAGATCCTCAAATATCTCACTCCCAAATCCAGATCTGGTGGAACGTGGCCAGCACAGCCCCTCACTCCCCACCCACATCACATCCCCAGCACTAATCCCCTCCTGACAAGCAGGTTTCAGTCTCAAACACAGGCTGGCAGGGAGGGTGACAAACAAACCAAGATATACATGAAATGAGCCTGATTCAAACCACTTTTGGAAGCTGGAAACAGCACACAGGAGCTGATTCCCCTCCAGCCAAAGGGCAGAACCCCTGGGACACCCTGACCTACACCTCACCTCATCAGTGAGGGGAAGGAAACTAAACCTCCTGTTGAGTTTGGAGAGGAAAAGGTCAGAGATGAAACCATGAATGCTGCACCCAGTCCTCCCCAGCTTCTGAAGTGGTTCCAAGCATCTGGGCCAGACCCCTGCACATCTGGAGGGGAGGAGGTTCCCATTCCACACACTTCCACTGCTAGGAACATTGCAGTGAGTCCTTTCAGTGACCCCTGAGCTGAAAATAACAATATTCACACACAGTCAGTGCTGCTGGGGAAGTGTTTGCTCAAGCTGGAGCTCCGGGGATTACCCAGACCGAGCCGCTTCCACCGCAGGCTTTTGCTAAGGGCATGAAACAGAAAATCCAGAGGGAAAAACTCCAGGGAGTTCTGGAAGCTGCTGGCTCCAGATTTCCTGTCCCCTCACTGATGCAGCATCAGTGCTCCACAGTAGTCATTTCAGCTAATTGCTATCTACCATTAGCTGCAGAGTACTTACAAGGGATTCAATTCCACTGCATATTTGCTAATAAATCCCAAATGACACTGAGGAAGACAGCTGTATTTAGCTGCCTTTACCCTCTTATTAGCAGTGCTGAATAAGACCCCATTTCAATGGGGAATGGCTCCAACAAGCTGCATCACTGTCAGAAATCCAAATCCAAACTCCCCACTGCCTGCTGGAAAGCAAAAGTCATCCAGCATTCCCCTGCTCACACAACCCCTGTGGCTTTGATCCATGGGGACAGGGAGCAGAGGACAGATTTGCTGGTTTTTGCTGTTATTTGCTGTTTTCAACTCCTTTTATGAAGCAGCTTATGGCTGAGTTGGTAGGTGCAGAAACTTCAACCTAAGGGCTCCAAAATATTTTGCAGAGGTGCGAGGGCAGCAATTACCCCATTTTTCAAAAAGGCAGCTGAGGGTCTCTGGGAAAATTATGCCTTGTTGTGAGTCAGCTGTAGGGAAGGGAAAGGAGCCCTGGCTCCCAGAGCCTCTGCCAGGCCCTCCCTCCCTCCCAAGGGCCAAGGGGAATGAGGTGCAGCACCTTCCATCCAGGCAGGGATGCTCCCAGCTCAGCACCAGCCAAACAACCACTGAAGGTGCCCAAAGAAAAGCCCCCAACTCCAGGAGCTGAAGACATCCCTGACCTGCACAAACCTGACCCACACCTGGGAGGTTTGGGCTCTCAGTAAATAATACACTGGCAGAAATTATCTTGAATCCATGACACAAATGCTGCCCACAAAATCCAACTGGACCCACAGGAAGAACAGAGAGCACAAGGAAATTTTCTGTGTCAGCTGAGGAGTGAAATTTCTAACAGGCAATGAGCAGAAATTTAAGTCATTGTGCTCCAAAATTACTCAAGTATCAAAGGACTACCATGGATGTAATTAACTTCCAGCACTTGAAAATGCTCAGATGAGATTAAGGTGCAAATGTGAATTTCATCTCAGCCTGGTTAACAGTTTCACTTGATAGCCAGTTTCAAAGCACTTAAATTATAAGATGCAAATACTTTGCAGGGTCTGAGGAAGTGATGATTAAGGAGATATCAATTTGAAAATTAATTCATTAAAACATGTTCTGACTCCCAAACGGGAAAAAATTATTATGAATCCACCAAGTGTAGGAACTGATCAAATTCTCTGAAGGAGAACTGTGCAGGAGAACTCACTTTCAAGAAGAATGAGAATGCAATGAGCCTGGAGCACAATTTCCTTGCACAGCTCATCAGCAGGGCATCAACCCAACCACCAGCAGCCATCTGAGAAAAACAGAAATAAATGTAGAGGCCAGGAGCAGCAGCTTGCCAAACACAAGTGGAGTCACGATGCTGATGCCTGAGGATGCCCTTTCCTTCCCAGAAACACAAAACCCAGCAGTTTGGGCTGTTCCTGCAGCACCTGACCCCTGAAATGTGCCCTGCAGACACCAGCAAACCAGCACCTGCAATAGGATGGGGTTTAGACATTTCTATTTTGTCACAGAGGCTTGGAGTGAACTCAGGAAGCTTCCAGAGTTTTCCAAGAGTATTTTGCTTTCTTGTACAACACTGGCACCTTTAATGAGGTTAATCCATCACACTGCCATTAAACAGCACTCTGGGGATGGTTTCACCAGCAGTGAAGTGCTTTTTCCTTCAGTCACTTCCAGAAGCCAGAGAGCAAGAGAGGACAGGCAGGCTGAAGGCTTTTCATGACAAACTTTGGCAACTGGGTCAACACACCTCTCACTAAAATATATGCTGTGATTTAAACAAACATACTGCAGAATGCAGCAGGTCACAATTACCATATACATTAGAAAAAATAAGTAATTGCCTTATCCACAACTACACAATGAAAACAATCAATTTATTTGTTACCTATTTTATTCATGCCATTCAGCTTCTATTACCCACCAGTACAGAGGAGCTCATCCAGGTCAAACTTAACACTAAAAATGGGCAAGTCCTGGTTTGGGGGGTTCTTCCCAAATTCAGAAGAGCCATAAATGAGAGAAGTACAGACACCTCCTCTCTAAAACTGCCCCAGACACCCAGTGGGGGCTCAGCCAGGGCCCATGGGAGCAGCCTGGATGCTGTCCTGGGATGGGAGAAGGGGCTGCCTGAGCCAGGGATGAGTCCTCATGGATCCCATGGATCCCAGTGGATCCAACATAGCAGGGGAGCAGCTCAGGACCAGAGCCAGGACACCTCTGACTGAAAACACCACAGGCTCCCCCAATTCCTGCCCTGGCAGGGTCAAGCTCAGCTCCACAAGTGCCACCAGCACAATGGTCCCAGTTGTTCTGGGCAGCTGCACAGGCTGTGTGAGGTTTCCTTTCCTGCACAACCTTCTCAAGTGAAAGCAAGGCTTGTTTTCCCACAGGCCCCAGTCTATTCTCCATTCAAGCTGCCTAGAAACTCCTCCAGCTGCAGCCCCCACTTCTCCTTCCTCTCTCAGCCTTCCAGTTTCTCCTGCCTGCAGCAGGAAAACAACTGTGCATGGAAAAGGTGCTGCCAAGCCCCAGAAACACCAGGGACTGCGTTACAGCCAAGCCCAGCCAGCCAAAGGAGCCACCTCTGCCTGTCCCAGGTTCTTGCCCATGTCCCACCTCATCCCAAACCTCCTGCAGCAGCTGGAGGCTGCACACACTCCCCTCGTGGTGCCTCTTTCCTGCCCACAGCCCCTGCAAACCACAGACCACGCTCGGGGCACGGCAGTGGGATCGTCATCGTGAGGCAGCAGAAAAGGAAACCATGACAAAGTTCACACCACAGCTTTTTCCACTGACTCCACAGCAGCCTACAGCCAATCTGGTTCTGCTCCCTTCCTGTCTCATCTGCTTCCACCAGCCCCAAGCCAAGGGTTCCAGTCCAAGAGAGAGGAGCCTTTGGGATCCATCAGAGAACTCCCACCCTGAGCCTGGGCCATGCAGGCTGTGAGCCAGGGAGGTGCTGAGCCATCCCAGCTCACCAGGAGGACACTAAGGATGCTCTGCACCACCAGAAAGGGGTTTGGATGGGACCTTAGTGACAGAGCCAGCAGGAACCTGGCCCTTGTACTTCCTGCAGAACTCTCTGAAGAGCAAATAGCAGGAACCAGACAAATCCAGCGAATCCAAACATGCAGCAACTTCTTTTTCAAATGACCATCTGGTAAAGCCTGTGAGGAGGGTGAAATCCAGCCAGGGAGAGCCTGTGCTAGTCCCTCCCTCAGTGATTACAGCCCTGAGTGCCCAGACCAGGGGGGATGCACAAAGGTGGCTCTCCCAGGTCACACAGGGCAGTGGGCAGAGCCCCTGCCAGGGCTAAAGCACTGCCAGCCACCAGGACAGATTGCTGTTGGCAAAGCTGCAGCACAGCAGATTGCACCAATTTGACATTGTTTTTCTGCAGCTGTCTCCTGCTCAGAGGGCTGTTTAAAGCATTGTTGTGCTCTCCCCGAAAATTCCAGGGGCGCCAAAAATCAGGCATCAGCGCAGAGACACTCGTGGGTTTAAAAGGCCAACAGAACAGGAGCTCACACTGGACACTGCCCTTCCCCCTGGCTGTTACACAGCCACAGGGCATCCCTCCAGATTTTGTAAAGGTAATTCCACATCTGTCTGATAAACAAGGGAAGAGGCTCCCCAGGAGTTCAAATATCAGCCAGGGGTCCACTGCAACCCTCGCCAGCATCTCCAAAACTGTTCCTCCAGCTCCTCAGTGCAAACCCAAACCCAGCAGAGCAGCACCAAAAGTACTTCAGGGCACTCTGTGGCACTGTGGAAGCATCTATGGATCCCAGGTTAATGTGCAAGCCCCCAAATCTGAGCGTGGCAGGAATCCCAGAGAGCCACGTGGGTCCAAGGTGAGAATTCCACTCCTCCATGGAGCAGCCCCGCTGTCTGGCACTGTGCTGGGTGTCTGCTGCCTCTCTCTCAAGGAACCCTCCAGTACCCTGCAAGCTGCTTTCACTGCTTCCACAGCACCGTGGGACTCAGTTCTCCACCACATCTCCCAGATTTTTAGCACTTCTGTCCCAGCAAGGCTCCGTGGAAAACATCTACCCTGGAAACGCTTCTGTGCAAATCAAGCACAGGGAGGCAGGTCCTGCTCCTCCCCACACACCACATCAGTTTGGTTCTGTGATATTAGTTCAATCACAGTGTAAACAGCAGCAAACACATATTTAGAGAAGAGTTTGTCATGTAGATCACATCCTTTATGTATGAAGTGGGCTTTGGTCCTGGTTTCTCCAGGGGAGGAGTTTGTACAAACATCTTGTTTCTTGAAAAGTCTTCCTAAATCCAGCAAGAATGCTCCTCTCCACAGGCCTATTTTGGGTTTAATTTAGATCCTTCTTGCAATCTCACAGGTACTGCAATGAGTTTAGAGACAACAGGCTGCTGCTCTGGAGCTCTGGGAGAATTCCCTGCTCCCCTCCTGCCTCACACTGGTGAGAGAAGGGAGGATCCAGCATCAGGCTGACACACATGCCCAAATCCAGGGAGCCCATTTATCCTGACAACTGAATTATGCATGTCTGCAGAAAAATAGAATCTCTGCTCCAGCACAGAGACATCATCATCATCCAGCAGTGAAAAAAACACATGGCACAGCACCAGGCTGCATGGAAAATGTGCTTCAGGAGCAGGGACAGGGAGGAGGAGACAGCTGACAAGACAGCTCTTACCTTAACCCCTAAGGGTGGTGGGCTGGGGGAGCTGCTGCCACGCAGGAGCAGCTCTGTTTCCACAGGGATTTCGTGTGCTGGAGGAGCCTGCCTGTTCCAATCCAGGGCATTCCAGAGCTGCTGCATTTGTGCTGCACAAACAGCCCCCAGGAACCTCTCAGGAGCAGTTCCATCCACCAACACACATGGCTTTAATTGGGGATGGGTTTTTTTTCACTTCCATTGCAGTCACATGTTGGGAGCTGTTACTTTTCTCTCCTCTGTGTGTATCTGGATGGCTGCATCCTCACTCTCCTGCCTGAGCCATGCCAGCCTCAGGCAAGCAGCTCTGAGAGCGTCAGCCTCGACAAATGACTCAGTTCTGTCTGGAGCCAGGGCTGCAAAGCATCTCCTGCCTTCCCCTCCCTTCCCAAGCTGCTGCTCACACAGCTGCCCTGGGCAGGTGAGCTCTGCCCTCAGCACTGGGCTTGGAGCTCCACAGAGCAGAGCTGGAGCCCCCAGAAAACCTGAGGGGAATTCCTGAGTTACACAGGGGGAACCTCACCCAAGGCCATTCAGGAAGGGATTTCCACCACAGGAGAATCACTTTGCTCAGTGCAGGGAACATAACATTTTTCTCTGCTCATTCCTCATCCTTATGTGACAGATGTGCTGCTGATCCCCTCTGCAAAGTGGTCACTCACTGGCACAGCTGGTGACAACCTTCTGCCAAAACCACTGGTGCCAAAGGATGGTTTTATTGAAGAGAACATCTAGCAGAGTGAGTTATTCTTTTCTTCAGAACAGCAGAGGAAAATGTGGGTATTTTCAGTCATTTCATTATTAACTCCTCAGACACCTGAGCACGCTGCAGAAGCTCCCTGTGGACCAGCATCTCCTGAGAGCCTGTGGTACCTGCTGGAACCCCCCCTGCCTCTCCTCCCAGCAGGGCACACCAAAGGGATGAACACACAGAAATCAGCAGCTTTCCTTTCTCCCCTTGCTTTACCCAGGAAGGCACCAAACCACAGACTTCCATCAGCCAAGCAGTTCGTGCTCTGAGTTTCCTGGATTACTGCCCTGATGGAAGCAATTCATACAAGAGCTGGCCAAGGGCTGCAGCCTTAAAATTCTGGGCACATGTCAGTGAACTCATATGTTTTATTATTTAGACCCATGCAGGAGCTCAGACACTCAGCTGAACTCGGAGGCCAGGAAATGCCTGGGGGTACACGTGGAGTATCACAATTCCAGGACATTCAGCTGCTTTTATGGGTGCAAGTCTCCACTCAAGCACCATGAGATGTTGGCCCGTTGGCTTCCCAAGCTGGAAACCACCAGGGCTTGTTTGTCAGGGGAAAAAGAGAACCACCCCTGGCTTAGGAAGCTCGATATTTCCATTTGCTAGTTACTGGTGGTTTGTATTCCTGCCTTCATGCTGCAGCAGGCTTGGCTGATAAACAAGCTGAATCTGATGGCCTCTGTGTCTTGCAGCAAGATCCAATCCCCAGAGCATTTCCTCCATACAAATCTCTGCAGACAGCTGCTAAAAAAAGGGGCTGTTGCTGCTGCAGCACCAGCTGGGATATGGTGAGTGCACAGTAAGGACAAGACCCTCCTCAAAGCCCTGGCAGCTCCTGCCCATCCCAAATCCTTCCTGCCCAACTGGAACTACAGATGTGTGCTTTTCTCTCTCCCCATCTTTCACCATACCCCAAAGACAACCACCCCCAAGGCAGGGCAGCTCCACTCACTCACACAATTTAACTTGCAGGATTTTCTGACAGGGAACATTGCTCTGTGTCCCTCTCTCCTTTTTGATTTAACTGCTCTCTTCTCAAAGCCTGAGGGACAGGGAACTCGTGGAGTCACAGGTGCCTGAGCACTCAGGGCTGTTCTGCTTCCTTCAAGCCAGTCCCTGGGCTCCTCACAGTGACCAGAGCCCAGGGCCACCCAAGCTGCTCCTTCTCCTGTGGTCTGCAGTGCTCCCTTTGCAAGGGACACCTTGGAAACAGGCAGAGCCTGCTCTTTAAGTCACCAGCTGGTAACTTCCTCCTAAACAACTTTCTGCTCCCTGCTAGAACAGCAGAGCCACTGTAATTTCGTGTGACACCAGTGCTGCAGTGCCCAGCAGGGCTCAGTGAAGGACAAAGCCAAGGTCTCCAATTCACAATTAGCACAATTACCCTGACTTTGACGTGGGTAAGGAAGTGCTGAAGGAAAGGAGTGGGAGTCAGGACATTCAGCTCCCAGTTTTACCCCCTCTGTTCTCTTTCACCCTGAAGGCTATACAATTTCCCACCCTTGAAAACAGGAACAATATTTCCCAGAAAAGCTGCAATAAAATACTGGTGTTTACCATGCACTCTGAAATCCTGGAATGGCTGCAACCCTGCCAGGATCCACTCAGCACCATCACACAAACCATGAATAACAGCAATTAACAAATAGCCCCAGAGAGATGAGTATTAATCAGCACTTCCCAGCTCTCCTCAGGCATGAACGGATATTCCACAGATGGAGTGCACAAAGAGCCACCTCAACTCTGCAGCCTGGATCACAGAAGAAACTTCTCCCACAGCTAAGTAATTTGGGCTGAAGCTGCTCCAGAGGAAAAAGCAGCAATGCACACCAAAGTGGCCAAGGAGGTACCACCAGGTACAGGTGAACACTCAAATGGCACCTGCTGTGACACCCCCAGAGCAAACACAGCCCAGTGCTCTGCAAAACCACAGGAGAGTCAAGAAAGTCCTGGAAACAGAACTGGGGAGGCACTTAGTCCAGCAAACCCCTCTGTTCTACCTGGAAATGCACATTTGTTCACCCAGGCATGGAGAAACTCCAGCACACACAAGGACCACTCCACACAGTGGGGCTTCCCCTGGGGAACTCAGCACAACTGTGAATTATTTGTGTTGTCCTATGGCAAAGCTGGTCTCCTCATGCTGAGTCTGCTGCAATCCTGCAAGAGAAGCCAATCCTCCCAGGGAGAGGCTGCAGATCAGGCAATCTGTCCCAAATCCCATCACAGATCAGCAGCTGGACCTGCAGCCACAGCACCCAGGGAAGGGCTCCCTTTCTCAGGAGCCAACTCTGCTCCCTGGCAGCCAGAAAGAGTGAGGGGAACAGAGCAGGGTGCCAGGGCAGGAAAGGAGCCCTGCCAGCCCCTGTGTGCTCAGAGCAGCCTCCAGCAGTCACCATGTGCAGCTCAGAGCCAGCTGCAGACAGAACTGACAGCTCCCAGTCCTGCCCATGCATTTTTAAAAGCAGCTTCCAAGACAAAACATCTGCTCCCAGGTGGAACATGAAACAGCTCTTACACTGAGCCATGTTATTAGTGTTTTCCCCATTTAAGTTCTTTTTCTTGGCCTTTCTCTTGCATTAGCCCCTAACTCCCAGTGAGGAGCCCCTCTGGCTGCTCCAGAGGGTGGAAGAGCAAAGAGTAACAGAAAAGCTTGAGGGGAGCCAAGACAATCCAATATTCCTCTTCCAAAAATCCCTCCAGGGCTAGCAGCTGCACAGAGCTACTGATCCACAGCAGAAGGTGAAGCTTCTTTGGATGGATCCTGTCTAATCTCAGAGTCAGAAAGGAAACACCTGTGGTTCCAGTGCCTGCCATCCTCAGGCAAAATCCTCTTGCTGAAAGCAAACTGGGAATAGATTTTTAAGCTATTTACTCCTACCCTGAAGGTACTGAACAGACAGCAGCACTGCTTTCCAAACCATTAATTCAAGGGTTTGTGCTGCTCCAGTGTCCAGGGCCTTGCAGAAGGTTTTCTTATCCCTTCCACTGAAATAAGGAAGAGCAGATATCAATGAGGTGCTTCAGCAGATGCTTGTCCCCCTTTTCCAGGCTTCAGTAGGACAGGAATCCCTCAGGCACTTCCAGGATCAGGCCATTACATTGGTTTGGGTTTGGCTGCCCACTTTGAAGGCTCTCAGTCCCATGCCTCAGATTCAGTTCTAAACAGAGCCTGTCTGTGCCCCTCTCCTGAAAGAACAAGGTCATGGCTATTGTCCTCAACCAGCCCTGTTAATTTTATCTCAGGAGAAGGGAGTTAAGTGACTTAAGTACAGAGCTGTGCTGCAAATTGCTCATTTAATATTGCCCTTGAAACTGCACTGTAATGATAATTTTTCACTTCCTTCCCTAGGCAGTTGCATAACATTGCTGGGCATTGTTTAGAGAGCTCCAAAGCTGAGGCAGCCGTGTCCCTTTCACCCTCTCCTCACCAAGCACTGGCAGGGATGTTGACTTTCTGGTTGTGGGGGGATTTTTATTTTTTTTTTTCATTCTATTAGCTTATTACATTAAACAACAGATGGACATGACTCTGAATGCAAATAGCCTTCCAACAAAATGATTCCTACTTTCTTCAGCTTTCAGTGTAAAAAAAAAATCTCATTTATACCAGTTAAATCTAAGCCAATTAGAAAGTCAGATCTGTCAAATAACATTTAATTAAAAGTATCTTTAGGGAGGGAGCAGCTCGGTCAATGAAAAGCTTTCCCACTGACAATATAAATAGCCCAGGCCCAGAATTCAACAGCCCCACTTTGTGGTTGGGATACTCAGCCAGTGTGCCCAGACCAGCAGGAATTTGGGTTTCATGGCTTTGGTTGGCAAAGGATTTTATAAGAGGGAAGCAGAATTCTGGAAGCTGGGCTGGCTGATCAAAGGGGCACAGAGAGCAGGACTGGGATGGGAAGGACAGCACCAGATACACCTGAGAGCAATTTGGAGATAAAATTGCTCTTCAAGCATCAAGAGTTAAGTAAAATCCATCTCTCCACCTTCAGAAAACTTTCTGCTTGTGGCTTCTTGCAGTGTAAGACCTGACAGAGTTCAAACCTGTTCTTCAAGCAAGTCTGGACACCACCTCGAGTGCAAAATCATGAGACAGCAAGAAATCAACATACCACAACAAAAATACAGTTTGTGCTCTCCAGTGCCAAAATCTGATCTGTTGGACAGGAGGCAAGAGAGCACAGAGGGGAAAACAGGAACATGAGAGCTGAGGAGATGGGGCTTGAGACAGCAGCATCTGCTCTGTGAGAGCCCAAAGCAAAGAGAGAGTGACACAGTTGTGTCCTGGGAATGTGCTAAAACAGCACAGATGAAGGGAGCCACATCCAGGAAGCCCCTGGATGCAGGACAGACCAGGCTCAGGGCAGGTGGCAGCAGGGTGGTCCTGCAGGGACCCCTTGCCCTCACTCCAGCTCCAAGCACAGGGAAGCAGAGGTGGGAATGTCACCCCTCAGGGCACACCTGAGCCCTCCTGCTTTAACAGGAACACACACACACACTCCACAGGTCTGAACCCAGGCAGGGTCTTCCATCCTGATGAACTTCCTTTAACAAACTAAGCCATTCTGTCCCTGCTAGCCCCCAAAAACATCCCCTCCTATCTGCCTCCTGCAGATGCTCCCTCCAAGCCTGAGGCCTGGATCAGTGAGAAGTTGATTCCCCAGACTTTTACCAGCATTTCCAATTTTAAGCCTTTCTGCTTCTGGCTATGACTTTGTTCATCCTTAAGGCACCACCAAGACAAGGCTTTCCCCTGTGGTTTATGTAACATATCAGGAAAAAATCCAATGTCTGGGACACTCATCACTGGGCTGGAGGAGGGGAATGCCAAGGGAGCTGTGCAGCCTGTTCTGTCCCCAATCACCAGAGTCATGGTCCAGCTGCATTTGGCTCAAGAGAAGAAGAGCCAAAAAGGATTTTAAAAACCACTCTTCTATAACAAATCAATTTCTCAGCTTTCATAACACATTTTCATCCTTTGGTGTAACAGGCACTGCTTCCCCTAACTTTGAAAATAAGGGGCAGCAGATCCCTAATTGGCCACATCCTCCAGGAAAACAGGAATTAATCACACACAGGATTTTCCTGCAGCTCATGCTGTGGTATCAGCCAGAGCTCTGACAGGACCTGGAGCCAGAACAGGACCCACCACCCACGGAGTGAACAAAACTGCTGCACCAGTCACCACAATCCAGACACTTACAGGAATTCTTTCCAGTGTCCCTCCTCTCCTGCTGACCATGAGCTCCTGGAGACACTTTCCCAGGAGAGAAGCAGCCAGTGACCAATGCAAGAGGCAGCAAAAGACACCTCAGCAGCTGGGCATGGAGCTCTGGGTAGCACAGCTCCCTACAGTCCAGGAGGGAAGGGTCACAGCTGCTTCCAGACCCAGCTCTGGTGTGATTATTAATATTTATCTCACAGGAAACTGGCTTTGAGAGGTGTCCTCAGGCCACAGCTGAGTCACAAACTGATTTGACTTCAGTTGACTCAGAGGCAAACTTCAAATAACCACAAACACGTGGCCAAGGCACAACGTTCTCTTTCTGCCTGGCACAAACATCCCAGATAGAGCACAGGATTTGGGGATCAAGCATCCAGAGGGACTGCTGTCACCCAGGAGAGGCACAACAAGCAGCACCTGAATCAGTGACTTGCAAGGCAGCACAGGAGAAGGCAGAGCATCAGCTCAGCTCCATTTACATGAGCACACATCCAATCAACACCCCGAGGACAAGGAGTGTTTGCATGGCAGCAGCACCTGCAGGGCAGAGGCAGAGCAGGATCACTCTGTGAAAGGCACAGAGCACAGCCCTGTCCCATGGGAGACCAGGGGCAGCAGGGACAGAGCTGCTCTCCCCACATCCCACAGGGTGAAACACAAAAGAACCAAAAAGGACGCCCAAAATCCTGGGGAAACCTGCAAAGCACCAAGCCCCAGTCCCAGGTCTGCCCAGAAGGATCCCTCTCCCTGCTGAGGGAGGTGGACACTCAGTGTCCTGCTTGGCTCCACTTTGGGATGACCACATTGCTGAAAGTACAAGTGAGAAAAAACATCCCAAGACAGATGTCAACAAAGCCAACGCTGCCTGCTAAGCTATCCTGTAATTTTTGCTCAGGCCAGCTATTATGCAGCACAGCTATTTTAGAAATGTTTGTTCTGCTTTACACATCCTCCTGCCTGATGGAGACTGCCAACAGAAGAAAAGTCAGAACCTTTCAGAAACCTCTGAACCAACATTCAGAAATGTAATAAGCAATTTCAAGTTTAATCTACAGAGTAAACAGAGACCAAATGGTCATTGCCAGCTTTCTGGAAGTGCACCTGAGCCCCTTCCCAATCCCACAGAGGAAGCTGATTGCACTTTGCCAAACCCAGCACTGCTGCTGGTGCTAATTTTCACCTCAGGCAGATACAATTAAATACCACCTCTTGGAAAGAAAAATAGCTGTTAGCCTTATAGAAAGTCCAGATTCAAAAGTTGTGCGAGTTTACTTTGCAAGAACTAGGGAAAATACCAAGTATTTCATGGTATTGTTATCCCTTGGGTACACACAAAACAAAGAACGAATCCACCCTAGTAGTGGATTTTCTCCCCAATTTGCTTTGCAAACCCCAGTTTACTCTGCCTCACCCACCAGGCTGAGTTGTGCCCTCTCTTGCTGCCTCCCATGTCAGAAGAACAGCAATTTCTGCAGCCCAGTTTCCCCATCAGAACAGGAGGAAGGAGCCTCCTCTCCCCGAGCTCTGTGGTGCTCAGAGCACTCTCTAATTGCCCGATGCACATTCAGGTCAGGTCCTCACCCTGGTGACACTAATGAGAGAGATGGGGACTGTTTGTGACACAATCAAGGAAAGTTTGTAAACATCACAAAAGCCAGGAGTGCTTTGGAAAACAGAGACTGCAGGAGAGCATCGAGCAAGAGAAGGGAAAGGTGTGCTTTTATCTGAGTTCTGAGGGCAGATGAATGCATTTCTGGACTGACTGCAGCATTATCTGGTGTTCTTTCTGTGTGGGATCGATAGCATCTCCATGATGTCAGTGCAGACAGTGAGGGTTCCCCAGGACATGTCCATGTCTCCCTCCCAGACCCAGAAATCTCCAGAGTGGCCTTTTAAAACAAGGGGCCCAACCCAGGGGAGCTCTCTGGACAACAGTGGACGTGTCCCCAGCTTGTCACTCTCCACAGTCCAGGGGATCCATTGGATGGATTTGGTGTTTCCTACACCTTCCAAATCAGCCAGCCAGCACAAGGGCAGCTTAGAGCACCTGCAGCAGTGAAGAGCAGGACACCTGCTGCCAGCAGGTGTTTCACAGCTCCTACAACCCCTGTGCTGCCCAACAAGTTCTCAGAGGTTACACACAGCTGAATTAATGCACTTAAATTAATACCAGCCCAAAAGCCCATGGAAGGTAAAGGAGTAACTCAGGCTCACACAGAACTTGGCCAGCTCAAATTTGAGGAGCACAATCACAGAACTGGACAATTCCAACGAGCCCCAGCAGTGACCCCACACCAGGAGCTGACCCCACAGATACACCAGCCCTGCAGAGTCACAGCTTCCAAAGCCCTGGACTTCCAACAAGTCCTGCCTGAAACTTCACAGTTTTGTGTAGCAAATGGCATCAGAAAGGTGAGCAAATGCAGGCACAGAGCTGCACAGGGGCAGAAACACCCTGGGTTGTGGTGTGTGACTGCTGGAGCAGAAGTTCTGACTCTCGTCTCTGTAAATAGAGATGTTTGGCCCAGTCAGCACCCGGATTATTTGCTGCCAGCACAACAGAACACATGCCTTTGTTTAGGAGGGGTTGAATTTAGGGAACCACTAAAGGATGTAATAAAATGAATAAACACTTTCATTTTTGGCATGTTTCTCCCCACCTCGCCCTGTTTCCTAGAAGGAAAATACCTTCCCCAGCTCTCCTGCCTGCACAGGTACCTTCTGCAGTTCTTACACCTCAATTAATGCTCCCAGGCAAAAAAAGAAAACCCCACATATTAAGATTTTAGTACCAGTTACTGGATTTTTAGTCCCAGTCACCTGAGGTTCCACCCATCACACCAGATGGAGCCACTGAATTTACCCTCAATTTCTGCACTGCAAAAAAAAGTGAAATTAAGGAAGAAACTAAGTTACCACCTTTGCAGAGGAGTAAGAACAGAGGCTCCACCAGCACTTGCTTTCAAGGCCTAAAAGGCACAGCAGAGACTTGTAAAACCACATGCCCTGCCAGAGCCACCCAGATAAGCCACAGGAAAATGCTTCCCATTTCTCTGGGAGTAGAGCTCATGTGCAGCAGGCACACATTTGTGATAAGCAGCCTCCCACTAAAATTTCCTTTGCAGAAGCGACCAAAATACAGTCCCCAAAAAGTTTCCATTAAAATCAAAGAAAAAGAAAGAAGAAGCCCAAGTCTGGTTAAAATCCAGCAGGTTTCTCCCCAGCTCTAGCTCTCCCAGAGTAGGCAGAGCAACGTTAACTCTGCTGCCTCCTTTATCCCTGGAGTTGCTCTACAACACAACATAACCAAGAAACACCTGCTGCCCACCCTAATGAACCAACACTCATTAAAGCAGACAACCCACTAGCTGCTGTGCTAATTACTGCAGAGCCTGCAAAGAGAATTGGTGAAAAGCTACAGTACCCCATACACTTCAAGCATTCTTGGGCTTTTTTAGCCCTCTACTCCAGCCGCTGCATCACCTCCACTTCAGACTGCTAAAGGAGAAATAAAACACCATGGTGAACAGCATGAACAACGCTGGAAGGCCTCAAAGTCACTCATTTAGTCTTCTCTGGGTTTAGTGTTTTCCAGTCTTGATCTAAATGAAGAGAATGAGCCTTGCCACGAACGCCAAACAGCCTGGAGCTGTTTTTTCTCGCCAGCCCTGCGTGAATTCTGTAGCGCCCAGTTTTAAAGCTGAGACTCGAAGTCTCTGCAGTGCGATCGGGAGCCTCCCATGCGAATGCCCAGCACCGAGGAGCTTCGAGCATCACCCTCCTGAGCGCAGGAGCCGCTCGCTGCAGGCCAGTGCCAAGGATCCCCCCGGAGCCCACGGGCTGCCCCAGGGAGGGAGCGCCGCGTCCTTCCCGGCTCCTCTCGCTCCGCATCCCCACGCGTGCAACAGCTCCCGGTGGATCAGCGCTCCCTCCTCCCGTCCCTCCCTGCCTGCCTCGGGGCCGGGCTGTCCCCAGGGACCGGGCTGGCCCCGGGGCTCCGCGGGCTCGCGGCCGGGCTGTCCCCGCTCCCTGCGGGCTGCCCTGCCCCGCTCACCTGCAGTGGAAGCGCCGTGNGCAGCGCAGCCCCGGGCACGGCATCCCCCGGGCCGGCAGAGCCCCCCCGGACACGACATCCCCCCGGGAACGTGACATCCCCCCGGGAACATCCCCGGTAGAGCCCCAGTGCTCACCTGGGAGCGGCCCCGGAGGCGCAGCGAGGTGCGGGCTCCGTACCTGCTCGGTATCGCCCCGGGAGAGCGGAGCGGCGTCGCTGATTTCTGCCCAGCTGGAGCTGTGGAGAGCCGTAATGAGTGTCGGTTTTGGTAAAGGCATTTTTGCAGACGCTTTCGAAAGTGGCTGCACCTGGAGGCAGCCGGGACGAGCAGCTGGGACCAGGCAGGACCTGGCAGGGCTGAATTTGCTGTGCTGGGTCAGCAGGGCTGTGCCACGGCCACAGAGCAAAGTTTGGCTGCTCTCTTTGGTAGTGAAGAATCCCCCAGGAAAATGGATTTTTCCTCCAGCCCACAGCACCTTCTATCAGTTAACTATGTCCTGTTGGAACTTGGGGCCTTGAATATTTATTTCCACCCAGACACCTAGAGAAGGATGCAGGTCATCTTCAAACACTGCATCCACCTCTTTCTGCTCTCCAAGGCTTGAGATGCTCCTGGAAATGTTAGGGAGTTGGTCACTCAGGAGAAACCTGGCTGAAAGTTAGGGCCACTACCCAGCAACAGCAAATTAAACGTTATTGTCATCACAGACCCACCCCCAAATAAGCCCAGCTCTAAACTGTGGCTTTGCCTGAGTTCCAGCAGCTTGCTCTGCACACACAGAACCCTGTGGTCAGTGGGAATCCAGAGCAATGCCTGTTTATTGCCTGTTTCACCCTGGAGACCTGCTCCCCTCTCAGGAGTAAACCCAGATCCTGCTCAGGAAAGAACATCATCAATAACACCCCACTAGCAAACCACAAAAGCCTCTTTCCCAAGAGCTAATTGATTGGGCATTTAAATTTGAAACAAAACCCCATAAACAAACGTGTGTCTGTGTCTCAGCTTAGGAATAGTCTCAATTCTGTAGATAAATCACAGCAGAGAAAGCTGAAACCATCCTGCTGAGAACTGTCTCCTCACCAAGGAGGTGTGGTGTTCTCCTGGGTGCCTGATTATCCCAAATAAAAGGAACTCCCTGCACCCCTGAATAACCAGCCACAGAACCCCCACTGGAAGGAGCAGGCTGGGACACTGTGTCCCACACCAGCCAGTTTTTACCCAGGTTTGTGGTTTCACTGACAGCAGCAAACATCCTGGTGCAAAGCAGCTTTTCCCAAGCCATGGAAACATGGGACTGCTCAGCCCTAGGAGATTTTGGCACTTCAGAGGGGGTGTTTGTCCATGCCTCCCCCCTCTTCCAGACAAGGACATGAGTGCAAAAGATGAAACCCAGCCTGTGCTGCTGCCCCAAACACTGAGGATGCCAAGCTGAGCTGGGCCCCAGTGCTGGGCTGGCATTCAGCAAGTGTGGGAAGACAGAGGAATTGCCCTTCAGAGAAACAATGCTGGAAAGGAGAGCTGGGGAAAGGAGGGAGGAGGCCAGCTTCCAGTTTGGGCTCCAGCCAGTTCTCTGGTGTTCCACAGAGCTCTGGGCAAGCGGGTCACCCCCACGTTAATGACACAGGAATGGCTCTGTCACATTCCAGGGCCTGGGCTGTGCACGAGGTCAGCCTGAGATGAGTGTAATGGTCCCCTCTGGCCTTCAAACTCATGAATTTGCAATGGATAATTTATCATCTGACAAACTCAGCTTCTCTTTCTTCTCGTACAAGTGGCAAATAGGTCACAATAGATTTGAATTCATTAGATGAAATAATTAAATTTGCTGTGGGTTGGGTTTGGTTAACCCTCCACGTTCATGCCAAGAAGCTCCCTGCAAGCACTTGGACCTCAGCCACAACTCAGATCCATTGCTCAGCTGCAATGAAACGGGAAAATTATAAGAGTGCAGAGAGACAGAAACCCCAGTACTTCAGAAATGCCACTAATTCCTCTGGTGAACTGTGTGCACCTGTGTTGGGAAGGACTCAGAGCAATTAGAGAGGCTCCAGATGAATGTGACAAGCGTGACCTACCAGAGAAAGGCACGAGAATTGATTTGTTCGGTGCAGATAAGATCAAGAAGTGGAGCTGGAATCTTTGGATGTTCAAAGGGCTGCTGCAGAATGGAAAAAAGGAGGAGTGGATCCTGAAGAACAGGGCAGGGTACAACACAGCTGGGCCAGAATCCAGCAAAGGCAATGCAGGGTTCATTTTCCTTTGACCTCACGCACCCCTGCACCTCCAACATCTTTTGTTTCTGCAATCTTAAAGTTCAAAATCTTGTTCCTCTCAGTTCCTGAGTGTCTCTACACCTTCACTTACCAACAGGCAGAATCCCAGCTCGAAGCAATAGGATCACAGGATCCTTAAGACATCTTGGGCAATTTTTAACATTTCTTTTATAAATTGATCCCCAAAGCTATCACAACACAAGATGAAAGAGCTCCAAGTATTGCCATATTTCCTTCCACTTGGAAGAGGCAGCCTTGAGAGCAGGAAGGCACAGAAAGCTCAAGGGAAGACAGAAGTCAACAGTAAATTTTGCCCATCAGTTAAAAATTGCCAGGACGTAAGAACATCCCTCCTCTGCCTCCATGTCTTCATCATCCAGACACACCAGAGCCAGGCACTCCCTCCAAAACACAAAGATTTATCTTAATTAGCACGGCAGCTCTCCTGCAGCTCGTGGAATGGATTGCTGGGGGCCTCTGCTGGGGTTTGTGTGCAAAAAGAGCTCTGCAATTCAGGCTCCGAAGCTGACAGACCCCAGCTGAAATCACTACAGAACTGGCACTGTAATTGTCTTCTCTTTCTGCCAACAGCTGTGATTAATCACCAGACTTTGCACTGTCTTTTTTTTTTCAAGCTGGCAGGTTCCAAAAGCACCTTGCTATTGTCCTGCATTCCATTTTCTAAATCCCTCTAAACACAGCCTGCAAGGAAGTTCTGGCTTTAAACCAGCCTAAAAAAGAACCACACAGCAATACTGAAGAAACTTTGTCTTGGCTTATATCAGTTTCACAGCTGTGAATTTACATGGAGATGAACTTATCTTGGAGGAAGTTTGCATTTTTAAAAACAAAATACCCCAGTGTATGTAGCTTCCTTTGTGTGCAGGAGATGGGGGCTCACAGTGAATATTTTTCAGCTGGATCCAGCTCTTCCCCAGCTCACAGAGCTGGAAGGGAGGGGATGATGTGCAGCCTTAGCCAGGGCTGCTTTCCTGTGGAACATCACTGCTGGTGCTGCCTCATGCCAGTTTGTAAAGTGGGGATAACAAAATAACTTTTACCCATCCCTCCTGGGGAAGGAACAATGGCTGGAGATCTCTAATGTGTCACTGAGCTGGGAGCACAGGAGCTTGAATCAGCCTGACAGCAGTGTGAAGATGGGTAAGAGAGGAATTGGCTTTGTGAAAGAAAAAAGGAATAATAAAAATGCCCCTGGAGGGTCTGAGGGCTGGCGTGCAAATGGGGGCCACACACAGCCTGTCTGAAGCAGGAGCATTTGGCTTTGGGGTTTTCATAAAGCATAATTACAGGAGTTGCAACAACATCCTCCTCAGAACAGCCCAGAGCCACGCAGGAAAGTGGGGAGGGAGCAGGGATGGATTTCAGCAGGAGTGCTTAGCTATTCCTTTAGTTAAAACAACAAATTAAGAACAAGGTTCAATGTCTGTGCTTGGGGAACAGAAGCCTCCACGCTGCTGAAAGATTGAACAGGTCTAAATAAAACTGCTGTGCCACACAGGTGTTTTTTCAGGAGCTGGAAAGAAATTACAGTTTTCAAGGGCTTTTACAATCCTTCCTTCCACGGAGTCTGATCCTAAGGCAACAAAACTCCTCTGATCAGGGGGAAGGACTCAGTGAGGAACCATTATTTTATCTCCAAAGTAGAAGCACAAAAGGTTATAACAATCTACAGATAACCTGTAATAGAGACTCACAGCCAGGAATATTATTCATACCTGAAATAAAGAGGATCATCTGAGAGTGAAGAGTTGTTTTGCTGACTGTGATTGTCTCTTTTAAAAACCTCTTGGAGCACAGGCATTCAGAATAAGCTCTGAGTAACGAGCTCCTCTGAATAATTCAGCTGTGTGCAGGTACTCCTGAACCAGCCACAACTGCTGAGCACAGAGGGGCTCAGGAGAGCTCGGGTGCCCAGTTTGGGGGTGGGTGAGCTGGATCCAAGCCCTTCCCAGAAGCAGGGCAGGGACACAGCCAGTGGGCTCTTACCTTTCTTTCCCCACCCTCCTGCCCACCCCTCTCTGCTGGTACAGCACTGAAAACACACATCAAGACCTCAGTGATTCTCACAAGTTCCATCCCCTCGTGTTTGGGTGCACCTGAGGATCTGGCCTTTGCTTTGTGCATATTTATACATCCTGTGTCTCTGATGTCCCTGAATTTCCTTTTCATTAATGCTCCTCTGGGCCTCAGAGGAGACAAACAAAGCGACGGAGCTCATCCGCTTCCTTCTGCCTTCAAGCTTGACTGCAAATGCTTCATTAAATAAATAGCAACAGACCCTTAAAATGCCCTTGCTCCCAACCTCGTAGAGAGTTTGATGAAATGGAAGCCTGTGGGCTGGCACTGGCCTGCTGGGGAGATGGGGATGTTTTAGGCAGGGCCAGAAGGGACTGTCCTGATGGCTTTGTGCTTATGTCATGGATCCCTTGTATCCACGAGCCAGCAGCTCCTCTTCCACTGAAATCCTGCTCTTTGCCTCAGAGCAGAATGACTCTGCAGAGTGCCTGGGAAGGCTTTGGAACTCGGCAGGGTTCAAGCACAGGATGTTGTGGCAGAGTCCTGCCTCGTGCCAACCTCCTCTGTGCCCTGGCATCTCCTCTCTGGTGCAGTTTCCTAAGGGGCACTGGAGCAGCTCGCCCTGGCACCCAGTGATGTCTGCAGCAAGCTGGACATGCTTGAGGACACATTCCTGCTCCTTTCTCATCCCTTGGTGAATTCCCGTCCCTTCTCACTGCCTGGGAGCAGCTCTTCTGTTCCTGCAGCAGAATTCAAGAGCCTGCTGGTGCCTGTTCCAAGAGAGCTTCAACCAAGAACCCATTGGGGTGGTGGGAGGCTCTCTTGGGGCTCACCAGAAACATGCTGGATTTTTCCGGCCTTGGAAGCCTTGATGGCAGTACCAGGGAGCTTTTCTTGGAGGCACCTTATAAAAGCTCTATTGCTCAGACAAATATCCCAGAGCTCAGTCATGATCAGCTTCTATTTACAATGTTGGCAGTGGATTTGTTTAACCAACTTCAATTTCCAAGAGTCAACAGACAAAACTCCAATTTCTTCTGCTGGAAGTCTGGGAAAACCTCCTGTTGGCATTGACTGAAATGAAGAGTAATATTGTGTTAAGAATTGAAAGCCCAAGGGGGAAATAAACATTTTCACCTTTGAAGGGGGCTTTATTTCCTTTTCAGTTGTAACTGTTGGTACTGACATTAATTACAAGCATGTTTGGATTTGTTTTTAAACAGACTGTCAATATTTGCAGTGTAATTGCATTATTTAGTCAAGCTTCTGCAAGTGCTTTCCAAACACTCAGGGTGGAACTTGTTTCTGTGTAGCTCCCAACAATTCTGTGAACCAGAGGCAGGCAGAGCAGAAGGTGCTGCTGAAGTCACTCTGTCACCAACCACAAGGTCACCAGGGCTCCTGCAGCAGAGCCCCTCCAGTCCCCAAACCAGCACATAGTGGCAGGAAGCACATTCTGGTTATCACCAAAACTGCATCAAACCACAGTCTCAGGTCTGAACCCATTGTGTTTCTAATCAGCAATGAAAGGCAGTGCAAAAATACCACCATCTACAGCTCAGCTCTGCTCAGTTTATCCACATTTTTCTACATTTCTTGCATTCAAAGGTAAGGCTGTTCTTAGCATTCTAGTCGAATATTAGGATAATATTTTAGCAACATTAAGCAGCATGTTATAAAAGTAATAATTCTCATTTTAGGACTGGTAACTAGCAGACATCATTAATGCCGATTTTTGAGCAAAAAACAGAACACAAGGAAAGTTTCAAAGGCCCAAGAAAATCCTTCCCTGTGAGGGTGGGGAGGCTCTGGCACAGGGTGCTCACAGAAGCTGTGGCTGCCCCATTCCTGGAAGTGCCCAAGGCCAGGCTGGACAGGGCTTGGAGCACCCTGGGATAGTGGGAGGTGTCCCTGGATGAGCTTTAAGGTCCCTTCCAACCCAAACCCATCTGTGATTCTGGGATTTTATTAAATATCTTAGAATAAAAGTAAGTGGGATTACCCAAGTACCTCATTAATGCAATACTGGTGCAATGCTAATATGGGAGGCAGTCAAAAGGGCTGAGGAATGTCAATCCCTTGCTCCAGAAAACTGTTCATCAAAGAAGCAATCTTTCATATAATTTCAGTTAATAAAGATAATTCTGCTGACATAATATATTTAGACTTCTGCAAAGCAATTGACTTAATCTTGCATGACATTCTGTTAAAAATAGTACCCCAAAAAAGAAAAAAAAATCAATGTAGCTTATTTTAAATGGACGGGAAAATTAGTAACATTCATCAAAAAGTAATTATCTGATGAAGGAATTTCTAGTGTGTCCAAAAAGATTTACTCTTGCTACAGTGTTATCCAACACTTTTATCAGTCCAACATTTTATCAAAGCACCATTGCAGCCAAGACTGTGAATATCACCTACAGGAGTGATGCAAAATTTGCAGGGGAGTTGGTTCTGTTTGCTTAAGTGACATTTAAATCTGACTTAATCTTAGGTGAGACTTAACTTTATTGACAATAAATTTTCTGGGAAGAGGAAGTGTTTTATTCCAGGAGAAAGTGGCACACTCAGAACTTGTAAGGAGGCAAATTCAGCCTGGAAATAAGAGGTGATTTTTAAATGTAGGTAATTAAACAGTGGCACAATTAATTTCTCAGGAGCAGAGTGCAGCCTGCATTAGGTGGTGTCTGGAAGAAGAGTGGCTGAAAATGCTGCAGCTCAAACACAAATTCTGGTGCTGATGCAGCATTCACCCAGTGTTTGTGTTACACCAAATCTTTAATTAGACAATCTGCCCTGTTAGCTGTGAAAACACTCTTCTCCTTTTACCCATTGATCAGGGTTTTCCACCGATATTTGATATTTTCCCTGGCAAATCCCAGCGCTGTGTTTGTGGTGTATCGATCTCACGGGTGATTAACAGCCCGCACGGCCCGGGGGGAAATGGATGGGAACGTTTGCTCCAAGTGCCCAATGCCACCAAGCATTGGTGTCCTTGGCTGTTTGCAGGGAAAGAACAGCCCTGCTTCTGCTTTGGGACTGCAAAGCAGCGTTAGTCTGTCTATCTCCATCCTCTCTTTTCCTTGGAAAAGCAAAAGCAGCGGCTCCTCAAAGCAGTGTCCCTCCCTCCTGGCTGCTGCTTTTGGCTTTCACTCCAGAAGTGATGTTGTCACAGAAACCAAAAAGGGTGTGTGGGAACCCTTCCAGTCCGAGCTGGGACAGGACAGCACATTTCCCTCACCTCATCTTGATCTCTACAAACTTAACACCTTCCTAGCAGAAACATTAATCGAGCCCACACTTTCCTACCAAATTCTTGCCCAGTGCTGGCACTTCTTGCCCCCTAAATAACCATCATTTCCAGGTGCCCAGGATCTGCTGTTTCTCTAACACGCCCACCCTTTGCTGCAAGCAAACAGGAACTCCTGGGGGTCAGCTTCCCTGCTTACATAAACTGGGAGGTCTCTGGTTGCTGCACCACTTCACATCAGCAGGGAATCCAGCCTTCAACACAAGCAGGGTTTATTTTCCATTGGAGATGGGCAGGCACTGCTATCTGTTTTCCTTTGCACTTATCGCCATATAGATTCATTTTGTCAATATTAAGGCAATATTTTTGTTGGTTTGCATGATTATCTGAAGAGACAGAGAGAAAAAAAAATAAGGCTAGACAAACAAATTCCAGTCAGTCATAAATGATCTTGGGTTAAATGACTGTGCTGCCTGGCATCCCAGGGGATAGCAGGAATGAAACTCCAGCAAATGTGAGGGCAACCTGACTTGACAGAGCGTAAGAAGGCAGGAGATGGCCTGTTGTGTTGGCTTAGCCTGCTGCTTCTCACTGACACTGCTTTGGATTGGCATTTAGTGGTGAAATAAATATAATCCAGGGGAATCAGGTGAATTTATGAGCAGAGGGTCAGCGACCCCAGGGGCTGTTCTTAGCAAGTGGGATTTATAAAGCTCCTCTGCTCTCATAACCTCTGCTAGGCCTGCTGGTGTCCCAGCTGGGACTGGGCAGAGCAGCTCTGATGCCAGGGCTGAGATTAATGGCCTGCAAATTGCTGAGTAGATAGAAAGAGCTGAAAGGTGGAAGGAGGGATTTTGAAGGCTGAAGGCCCAAGGAGAGCACTCCAGAGAGGAATAAATGCAGCAGGAAAATGGAGCTCTGGCTGGCAGCATCTGCTGTGTGGGCAGGACTCAAAACAGGCAGCAGCAGAGGTTACAGAAAGACCCAATTCCCAGATTTTGATTGGACTGTTTGGATTTTGAACATATCATCCTTGTTGAAGGAATAGGCTAAATCTTGCCATTCTTGGTAGCTGTTTGATACCTTGCTGAAAGGTTGAAGCAGAGCAAAGTAACATGAAGAAAAAGCAGTGGACCCTGCTTCCCATCCCTGTGAGGTTGTTGGATACAGGTTTTGTGCCTGCTGCTCTGGTTTGGGGCACAGGGAACACGGGGCTGCTCCTGCCTGCCCCCACCAAGATCCACAAGAATCTTTGCATCAGCTCCTCAGTGTTTTAGGTCAGGCTTTAAGACACCTCATCACTCAGTACTGTAATTCTCACCGCCCACGTACCTTTCCTTTCTCACTTGGCAGTGCAGGGAGACAAGGTGGAAGGAAATGTGCCATTTTACCTGTAGATTGGTGATTTAAATTGCCCACTCCCAGCCTGGCACTATAAATCCTCTCCTGCAGCTGGAGAGCCCCGTTTACTACAGCGGGTTTCCATGGCAATGCTGTGCTCTCTCACATTCCACTGCACCGTGCAGGCAGCCCCCCCCTTCTCACTTCAGATTCCATTCACACAGTCTGCTATTGATAGGAAAAAAACCCAAATGGGCCATGGATAGCTATTTGCTATCTTAACACACTTTCCCCCAATAACTGGATGATGGATCTGTATTTTAGCACATCAAGAGAACACTTGCCCTTTGCCAGACACCACTTGGCAGGCAGCAGAAAATCCAAATATTCTGAAGGTCTAGTTCTATCCTGACACACATTACTCCTGTTATTTTAGGACATCAGTAGGAATATACAAGCTTGATATTCCCTTATGTTTCTGGCTGCCAGCCAAGCAAAGGCAGCGTGTCTCTGTTGCAGCAAATCCTTCCCTGAGCTTGGGCAGCCTCGTGGCAGCCTCCCACCTGCATCCAAGCTGTTCTCAGCACTCACTGCAACTCAGCCACTGAGGGGATGGCACAGCCCATGAAAAAAGGATCTGCTGCTTCCCAGCAATATGGGAAGGAATTAGGAATTTCGTCTGCTAGGACTGAAAACAAAAAAAAGAGGAAATGTTATCAGTGGTACCAGCAAAAATCAGACTCCTCCCCTGTCTCTGAGTGTTTTACATGAACACTGATATCTCACAACGTTACCTGTGGAAGAAGAAATTTGTGTCTTATCTCAGCAACTGTGACATGGCACCATTAATGGGGCAGCCCATTTGTCTCAGTCTTATTATGCAGCTGATTTGAGAGATGATAAGTACTGCTAAGAATGACTTCAAAGCTTAGTGGTCCCCTAAGCTCCTTGCGGGTTCAAACCAAATCCCAATTTATTAAGTGTCTTTATCTTTGTCCCTCTTAACTTCAGGGAGGGTTTTGCCACAGATTCCAGAGAGTGCAGGACTGGGGCCTTGGCTGTCAGACTTCAGAGCAGTGCACTTGGTTTTTTTATCAGCTCCCTCTTCCCTCCATATGCTCACTAGAAAATTCATGTCACACCCAGCTTGTAATCGAAGTCTAGATTTGGGCTTCGATTGTTTGCTAACTGAGAATTGCTGTGAAGATGGTTTACTGTGGAAATTGCTTAGTCAGGCACTGTAAAAAATCAACAAAGAAATACCATTTTCTTTCCTTTTAGCTGGATGTGTTTCCCAGAAGTGAGAGAACTCACAACACTCCCACAAAGCCAGGCATGGGAAGCAAACCAGCAAAAGAATAAAGAAGTGTCTGCCAGAGCTGTGGGTTGTTTGTAAGATTTTTGGAGCACGTCTGGAGGGTGCAAAAATTTCAAAACACTGAGACTTAGGAGGAATTTCTGGTTTTGGTTCACGTACATCTGCACTTCCTGAATTTTGCTAGACTTTGTGGGTTACTGGGTGAAATATTTCCTAAACAGTGACAGTGCACAGCAGCACAAACTGAAGCCTCTGGGAGGTGAGTCCATATCAAACAAACTTTCAGAGTCCAAACAGCCTCATACAGGGTTGAGTAAATACCAAAGCCACTTGCCTTTGCCTTGCAAAAACACCAGAAATCCACTCTGGAGCTCCAAGTGCCACAATGGGGCAGAGCTGGGCACTTCTTGCCCCATTCAGCACCGTGTGTGCAAGGGGGAAGAGCTGGTTGGGAAAAAGAAGACTCAAACCCAAATGTGCTCCTCGTGGGCTAACCCCATGTGGGGGTCAGCTGCACCTCCCTTGGCTGGTTCTTAGATGAGAAACTCTGCAATATCCTTGCCAGAAAAAACCTACAACTCCTTTGTAAAACCTGCTCTGAACAGGCTATAGCCTGTTATCTGATTTGCTAAAAAGAGTAGGTGGTAGTTGGAGTATCTCAATAGAGGAAATTCAGTGTTTTGGGGGCTGGTGCCTCAAAAATGCCATAGGAGTGAAAACCTGGGGCCTCTTCCTGCCTTGGTTCTGTGGAGTCAGCAGGAGAGAACTGTACATGACTGGCTCATGTTGCTCCTACAGATCTAAAATACAAATCCTGATGGATTTGCTCCTCTTTGCCTCAGCTCACCCTCGGCTCCCTGACTTGGGAGTTTCACACCCTGCAGAAGTGGGATTTGGCCCAGTGATAAGTTTCACTTCATCTTTCAGCAGATTTGTGGTCTAACACGCCAAGATGTGCAGCATAACACAGTGGCAATCTGTCACTCTCCTGGCTCTTGTCAGCTCCAACAGCTTGCTGAGAAAATACTGAGCCAAAATAGACACCAGGCTGACCTGAGGGACCCAGAATCATTGCCTGCCGAGAGCTCTGCCTGTCACAGCACAGACATTCCTGCTCCACTTGGCTCTCCCACCATCCCAGCAGGCTGGGACCAGCCCTGGGCTTTCCTCTCACAGCTCCCCATCTTCCCAAATCTTCCCTGAGCATTGTCCTCCCACTGCTGAGGTTGCACATTGTGTTCTCTGCCCTCTTTGAGGTTCCACCCCTGAGCTCCAGACTGCAATTAGGGCTCTTATCACTGGAGCACCCAGAATAGCTGTGGCTCCCTCTTGGGCAGGCTCTGCATTCCCAGCACTGAAACCTCTCATCAGGCCAGAACATTGGCTTGGAACAGCTTGAAACGGGAACTTTGTGACTCCAGTCTGGAATTCCTTGTTTGGTTAGGCTTGAAAAGCTGAAATTCTGGGGATGTCTGAGCACAGGCTCTGAGCAGGGACATTTATTAGATTAGGCTGAGTCTGTTTCTTCAAGAGGACTTCTCAGAGACCACAGGGATGCGTGGGCATGGAAGGAGGTGGTGCCAGTGTCTCATCTCACCCTCTGAGTGCTTTTCAGGAATAACCAACACTCACAGTCCTGACATTGCTGCTAGAAGCAAATCTGCTATAAAGAGTTATAAAGAGTTATAAAGAAGGAATGAATAATTGAAGATATAAACCAGAAAAAGGAGTCAGATTCAATATAAACCAAAATTTTGATGGAACAGCTCACAGCTGGCTCTGTTCTGCAGTGGGGTGGGAAAAGAGGATGCAGAGCCTTTTCTTGGGGTACTCACTGAAATTTAACCCACAGCAGTAAGTGGGGTAAGAAGAAACATGTTTTATGGCTTTGCAGAGGTAATTTTGAGGGGCTGTAAGAAATGCACTGTCAGGCCTCAGTCCGGGACATCACAGCCCACTGAAACCCATCAGATGTTCCATAACAAGAATGAAAACTAAAAGGAAAGTGAATTGTTGCTGTTGTGAGAGTTTTGCTGCTGCTTCCCAGTCCGGGCTGTCTTTGTCCAAGGTGGCACCTGCCCCTCCCCTGGGTTGTCCCGGCAGAAACTGGGGCCGGGAGGCTCCAAACACCGAGTGCTGCAGCTCCAGTGTGCAGGCTGCGTTTGCCCTCTGCTGTTGGCTTATCAGACTGTTCCCTCCGGATAACCCAAAACCTGGAGAACCTGAATGGTTACAGCCCAGATTTCAAATACTTACACTTAAAAAATTGTGATGCTTAAAATACGTGATAGTCACAAAGGGGGGAAAGCTTCACCTGAGAGTTTAGTATACATTTATTTTATATTATCGAGTTTTTGCTTATAATCATAAAGACCAAAAACTTAAAACAATTTTTTTCCCCTAAATAGAATCAAAAAATTAAGCCCTTTTCTCTCTTGAAAACAGAGATTCAGCTCTCCAGGGGCAAAGCTGTTCTCCATCCTTCAGCTCTGCTACAGCTCTGCTTACTTGGTCCCCATGTCTGAAACAACCATGCAAAAGGACAGGTCCCTGCTGCCCTCTGAGAACAGCCCAGGGCATTTATATTGTAATTGAAACCAATGTAAACCTTCCACTTGGTTTGTTTTTTTTCCCAGTGAACACATCACCTTTTTATTTGCTAAATACCAAAGAGAGAATAAGGGGAAAAGCAAGGAATTTTACCCAATTTCACAGCACTCACAAAGTGAATTACAGGAACAGACAAAGCTTTGCCTTGCTCGTGTTTGAAGCCCTGAGCAGAACAACAGCTGGGACATCCTCTGGATTCTCCCTGTCTTATCAGCCTCTTAGTAGGGAACGTGATGGAGCTGTGAGCACAGCAGCTGCCATCATAACTGGCATTCCTTGGAGAAATGCAGAATATTGTCCAAATCCACGGGGTGTTGCTTGCACAGCAAAGGCCTGACAGCAGCATCCCACTGCTGAAGTTGCTCTTGGCCGGGGTCACCTCCAGCTTAAGCTGTTTTTAAAAACATCAGTAAAAATCTGAGGCACACACACATGAAAAGTGTAAATAAAGGAGAGAGGTGATTTCACCTCTTATCTTCCCAGTCAATTGCATTCTTTCCAACTGTAGGAAATACCACATGGAACATGCTCAGACAAGCCAGTATTTACACAGTAACTAGGAGCTGCAAAACTAATCAGAGAAGCAGTGGATGCCAGCAAAAAGCGTCTCCAGAAAAAACCCAAAACATATGTCTCCCTTCAAAAGAAAAATCTGCTTTTTCACAGCTACAAAGGATTGAAAACAAATTTTGTCATCAAACGTGGAGCTGTGCCAAATCACAGGCAGCCAGAAGAAAGCTTTGGCACGAAAAGAGCTTTGGCGAGTTCTGAGTTACTGGGAAACTGCTGAGATGGGACTGCTTTGGTGCTGGAGGGAAGGGAAGGTGACAGGAGATAGTGGAAAACCCTCTTTATTGAGACAAGTGTGTATTTTTATCAGCTTTCTGTGTGTTCCCAGCAAAATATCACAAAGGAAGTCACACCTTGATGGGGAGAGCTCAAGCAAAAGCTGCAGCATCAACACCCACCAGCTACAGCACAGTAAAAGCTCCCTGTGCTTCTCCTCTGAGGGTTTCTTCCCTAGAGATAAACTGATGTAAATGCAGCATTTTGTTTGCTAACTTTGGCAGCAAATACATAATGTGCTTAAAATCGTTTCTAAAAGATGAAGTGGGAGAAGGGAAAAGCAGGAAATTTAACCTAATTCCAGAATGTTCTTAAAATTAATGACAAGAACAGACTTCACTTGTTATTTTTGCATCTGTTAAATATTTGTTTCTGAGGTGGTTTATTGGCTGGGAACAGTTTCAGCTGCCAACCTTTAATATTTATTTAATATTTATGGGCCAGGTTTTTTTTGGGGATAGTCCCCAGTCAAAGTTGCTCTTTGAATTTAATGGTTAAAGAATATTTTTGGCATTTTGACATTGACATAGTTTTGATGTGCTGTAGATGGCGAAAGGAAAAAAGATGAAACAGCTTTGAGTGAGAAAAAGAGCAATGAGATTGCTCCAGCCCAAAGGTAAATAATAACCTGAGTGTACAGCACTTGAGGGGTGAGCTGGGGAAGGCACACATAAAGGGATTTAAAATTTGGGATGTAGGACTTTTGAAAAAGTTTAGCAACTTACTGTTTATTTGGATAAAAAAGGAACAAAAGAGTCCCCAAACAATTTCTCCCCCAGCTGAGACCAACAAGGCAGTGCAGGAAGGCAGTGCCTGATATCAGTTCTCTGCCCATGCTCATAATTTCTCATATCAGATGAGAATGTATTTCCCTAATATTATCTTCACTTGCCAGACTGCTGGTGGCTGGCAAAGTGCTGATTCTGTGGAGATGCTGAAGTCACATCAGAACATGAACAAACTCAGCAGTCACTCATGTCAGTATTGACCAATTTCATAATTTTTAACCCTACATCCTGACCCTTGTTTCTCTTTTTTTGAAGAGAGGGAAGAACTGCTGTTCTCTCCCCTGCTCACTCACAGACCTGTTTGCCTGGGAGCCCTGCTGTGATCTCTGGTCCATCCAGAATGTTCCCTCTGTCCCCCAGGGCCAGGAACTGGGCTGTGCATGGAAAAGGCCCAGCTGGGACATGGGCACCTGCAAAGAGCCTGGACAGCCCAAGAAGGGACAATTTCAGGGAGCTGGGAGATTCAAGAAGATTTCTAGCACAGAAGGAAAACTCTCCCTGCTGCCTGCATCACTCACCTTCCTGCCCTGCAGGGAGCAGCTCCCTCTCTGTCCCATGTGGCAGCAGCACTCCCGTGGTGCCCACAGCTCTCCTGCTTCCCACATCCCACCTTTCAGCAGGCAGCAAGGCCAGAGATCAGAACTTGGAAGAGCTGTGGGGAAAATCTCCCCAAAATAAATTAGAGCAACTCAAGAAGAGGATCCAGGAGCAGAAGAGAAAGCAGCAAGCAGCCCCCTGGGAGCAGGAGTGCCTGATTTTTGCTAAAGACCCCCTGCCAAAGAGAGCTCTGAAAAGAAAGGTTTGCAGAGTGGCCTCTGCTCCTCCTGCTCCAGCTCACAGAGGTCAGTGGTGGTCTGGAATCTCTGGAGAAAGGCTGGAATTGGGTATTCCCTAGCAGTGCTTTGCACAGCTGAATAACTTAGCATGGATTCCACCCTTCCCTGTGGGATCTGGGGACCATCACTCATGTTCTTGTGATAAATCCATTTATTTCTGCAGGTCCAAACCTCCCTGTGCTGTACATCCCACCCTGCTCACTGAGTCCACTGGATTTACTCCCCAGCACACACAAATTCATAAATTTCCTCAAAATTGTAAAGAATTTGCTTCAAATCTATTTTTCCCCCCTCTCCTTCCACATCCTTCCTTTTGCCACACATAAAACATGGAATAGGAGGCAGTACAGTAGTGAGGAGAGGCACCACAGGTATTTAAAGCAGGAATTGTGTAGTTCAGAGGCATTACAGGGGATTTAACAGTTCATTCAGTGGAACCGGTGTGGATCTGAAAGCAAATATTATTAGACCTTCTTATCCTGCTTTGCTGCTAAATTTGGGGCTGAAGAACCATCCATCTACAGCTGTCACTTTAGTTTAGTGTGGTTCAGTGTCTGGGATTGCTGGGGCAAGGCAGCAGTGGGGTCGGGACTGCCCGGGGCCAGCCTCAGCCAGGGGGGATTACTGAGGGAACACGGGACTAGAGGAGCCGAGCTGAAAAGCTGCACCTAATAAATCTCATTGCTGTAATAGCATTAGTGTTAATTCACTGGGCATCCCTGGCACACCCTGCCAGCTTCCAGGGGCGTTTCCCTTGGATTTGCTCCCTGCCACCTTTTGCAGGGATGTTGTGGTGCTGCCCTCAGGTGTGTGGCAGCCTCGTGTCCCTTCCCAGCTGCATCAGGCAGCACTTTCTGTCACCAGTGCCTGATGTGCCTGTTTCTGTCACCAGTGCCCTCCTAAAGCCAGAAGCCAGAGCCACAGTCCAGGCTGAGCCTCCATGGGACATTCCCAAGGGAAGGCTTGTTCAGTTTGTTTTTAACCCAGACCATTTTACGTAACTGAGCAAGGGAACTGCCAGACAAACTGTTCCTCTTGTGGGACACACACAGACTGAGGCTGGAGATTCACAGCTCCAGACACTCAGTTCAGCTGCATCTTGTTCACTTTGCCTACTACTGAAAGAAGTGTGTCACAGCTGCTTTGCCAAGAATTCCCTCTGCAGCCCAGCCCTGGAGCCCAGTGCTGCTTTCCACACATGCAGGAGCTCAGCTGCTGAATGCCAGCATCTGCACAGCTCCCTGTAGCCTAAGGGCTCTCAAACATTTGTTCTTCTGGGTTTTAGTGCTCTGAACCCAGCTCTGTTCTCTCCTTGCCATAGAGTACCAGGCAGAGAAGGATTTACCATCCCTGGACAAGGAAGGGATTATAAAAAAGCCCCAAAGATCCCAGGTTAGCAATGAGGTATCATAATTGGGAACTTCCCCAAGTATTCAGTGCTTGTTGTGCATGGAAAGGTTGGCCTGGATCTCCAGAGACACCAAGGGAAGGGGTCCCACTGCACCCACAGGATGCAGAATTTAGGGCAGGGCTGTTTATTGTGTTGTGTGGATAGACAGGCTCATGGATAGAGCCTCAGGGATGGACCCAGGCCATTGCTTCCTTTGCTGGGACATCTATGCAATAAAAATAAAATAAAGGAGTGCTGCATGTTTGGTGACCAGTTTCAATAAAAAGACTCCTGGTTTTGCATTCCAAGGGGATGGGGCTGGGATTGGATTGTTGGGCTCAGCAAGTTTGATTTTAGCTACACTAATTCTTTTCTGTGTTTTATTTTCACCTCCTGATTAAAGACCAAAGAGAGAGGAGCTCAGCATGGAGAATTCAAACAGAACACCAGAGGCAGCTTTCATCCAAGTCCTGTGCTCTGGAGAGAGCAGTGGCAGGGAAAGGTAAGGCTGAAAACCATGAGAAATTACAAGGACTGATGGACAGAACTGCCTGCAGCAGTTGAATTCCAGACCTGCCAGGATTAAAATTCATCAGAAATGAAAAATAAGTCATACACTCTCAGTGGGAAGAGCTGTCTGTCACCTATTCAGTTCTGTTTCCCTAATGAATTAAGGGTGCCACCAAAGGCAGGCATTTCCTGGCCTGCCAAGCAGGGACTGAATGCAGGCAGTGAAAAGTCAGATGAATTATCCAAGTCTCAATTGCTGGCTCTCAGTTCTATTTGACAGGTATTTCTAAGGGCAGGTTGGAATTCCTGGTGTCATTTTACCCATTTAATGCTATAGCTTTGCATAGAAATGGTTGCATTCAAATGTTGTGGGGAAGAAGTGGAAGTGCTGTGGGTTGTACTTTACACCAGCCAAGTTCCCAAGTAACTTGTGTGAAGCAGAAATAAAAAAATCCAAGCTCTTTAATCCAGACAGAATTATCAACATGGTGTGCTGTAGTCCCTAAGTATGATTTAAAATGCATGAAAGATGTAATAATTTCCTTCTCCCTCCTTTTTTTTTTTTTTTTGCTTTTTTTCTTTTTTTTTTTTTTTTTGTTTTAACCTATTGTTTGAAAAATGGCTTGCTCTTCCTCTGAGAGTGGGTCATAATAAGACCATGCCACGTGAAGCATTCATCATTGTAACTGCCAGTGTCATGGTGTCTTTATTGGCTATTAGTTTCTGTCACTGAAAGAGCCAAGGCAGGGCTACAAAGAGATGAATGAGGGGCAGGGGTCAGAGCCAGAGTACTCAGGAATTTGATGAATTATAAATTTGCTGTAGTTAACAAAAAATTAAGTCACCACAGCTATAAAATATTCATCTGTTCGTAGGTAGGGAAAAAACCCAGGAGAATATTTAAATCAAAAGAGTTTCTTCTATCAACTGTTCTCATCAGGAATGCAGGCTGCTCTTGAACTTTAGCATCACAGTTACTGTAGTTAATGAACAGGATACAGATAAAAAGAAGATTTAATTGAAATAAACAACGTTGTGAGGCAAAGATTGTTAAACCCACAAAATAATTTGTCTGGTGCATTCAGAGGAGCTAAGACAGGGTACAAAATAAATGCATTTTAGTACTGCTAAACACAAAACAAAGTGACACAGTAAAGTGTTTCCTTAAAGACATGGATGGATCCCAGCCCTCCTGAGCCCAGCAGATTCTGGCAATTCCCTCTGAGTTCCTGCTGTGAACACCATGCACAGATCTGGTGATAATTCCTTCCAAAGGAAGTCCATGGGATTGTAGGAAGTGACTTCAGCCCCACAGGGAGTGCAGCTCTTCCTTGTCTGAAAAACATCATTCTCCTTGTGACACGATTCACAGGAGCCTGCAGAGCATCTCAGAGGCTGCTGCAAATGAAAAATAAAAGCTGCTGGCTGTGACTCCTTCAGAGGCCGTGGTACAGAGGAGAAGATGTTGCCCTGCACTGTTCCCAAAGCTCAGGGGGATCTCAGGGCAGCCCCACTGACCAGTGAGTCTTTGGAGAGTCCTTTGTGTCCAGCAGCTTCCCTGACCCCCACGTGCTGCACCATTGACTGAGCACTGAACCACACTGAGCTAAGGCTGATTTCAGAGGAAAATCTTTCCTATAAAAAAAAACCTTGAGTATTTTAATTGGGGGAGATTTTGGGGGGTAGAATTTCCATGCAAAACCCAAGTACCTGTTCAGTCACCTTGTGCTGGAGAAGTGTTTGCAATAAATACATAATTGTGCCAGTATTGGCATGCTGTGAATGCAATCTGAAATTATGAAGTAAAACAGTGATAAATGTTGTCTATTATGTGACACCACCTATTAAGCAAGAATAATTTGTTTGTGCTGCATTCTGCACAGTTTATTTCTGCATTAGACATTGTCCCTTGTCCTCTATCCTCCATTGATTCTTCCACACCACATCCTGCTGATTCTCACCAGTTTAAAAATGAATTAATTTCCTCTGGTGAGTTTGAAGTAATCACAAGGAAAAGAATAATTTTGTTATCCCCTTCCCTTCAGGTCTCAAATGTGCTGGTACCCAGGAAGTCCTGACCTTTTCTCAGTGTTCTTCAGGCCTCTGGGAATCAGTGATTTCTGAGTCCAACTTGTAAGAGCTGTGTGAATACACTTCAACTGTTAAACGATATAATTGCTGATGGTAAAGCCTTAGGAAAGCAATGAACCTTCACATTTTACACTCATGAACTCATCTGATTCATGACCCTGGCAGTCCCCGAAGTCTGAGTGCTTTAAAAACTTTTTTTTATCAAAGTAGCATCATTTTTTTTAAATTTTAAACCTACTCTGACTGAAACTTTTTAGATCTCCCCACAATTTGAGTGTGATTCCTGGAAATCACCATTAAATAGATTTGAATATGAGAGTTAAAATAGTCTTTCAAAGAACACATGGGGCTTTAATAATGAAATACAAACTCTGTTTCAGCTATGAATCCACCTGGTGTTTCTGCATGGAGAGAAGGTCAGAAGTTGGCTAGAAGGCTGCTGGGTCCACCCCCTCCACTTCCACATTTGAGGAGCAGAACTGGAGAGCAGAGCACAGCAAAGACCTTTGGTACAGCTGTCCCTCTGTACTCTGCACTGGTTGTTTTGGCACACCCCAAAAAAAAAAAAAAAAGGCTTATTAAACCTAATTTAAACAAAAGCTTTCCCGGCCCTTCTGACCACCTTTCTTTAATGGCTCTTGCAATAAAAATTGGCCACTACAACTTCTAATTTCACCTTTACAGATTTATCTTCTCCCTTGAATATCACAGATGTTACAACAGACAATGCAAATAATCCTCAGAGCTGCAGTAGGAAGCAGGCTGGGAGATGCACACTATAGATACAGGAATTGTTACTCTCTGAAATAATTACATCACTGCTGTTTCCAAATCTTTCCCACAGAACCTTTGGAAGGAGGTCGAGGACTTGGGACAATGCCAGTGATGGAAAACAGCTGCAGAGTGAAGGGAAATGAACCAGTGCAGAGCAGCCCTGGAGCCCAAAGCGCTGTGGTCAATCCCAGCAAGGCTGAAAGGGGCAGCAATGCACCCACAGAGGACACAAACCAAGCACTCAGGAACCTTCCCTTGCAAAGGCAGTCCTGTGAGGAACACAGACATATCAGGCTCCCCAGAGATGCTGTGAAACACCAATCCCAAGGGATCCATTCTCCTTCTCCTGGACTTTCATTAATGAGAGATGGAGTCAAGCCCAGCAACGCAGGAAGCTGCAGCAGAGGAAAAAATGCATCTCCTCAGAGACAGAAAGAATCTGAGAAAGAAAACCTTAAGCAATCTTCAAAGAGGAGGATAAACCTTAAAAAACCTCACCCCTACAGCCCTGAAAGCGTTCGGGAATTTATGTATCGAAAAAAGGCAGAAAGAAAGAAAAAACTCCTCAAAGAGAAAAAGTCTTTGGCACAGGCTGTGGAGATGAGGAAGAAGAGGTTGCAAGAAGTGTACAGGAAACAAAAAGAAGCTATTGGGAAGAAATCATGTCCTGATGAGATGCACAAACCCATTGGGAAAACGGGTTCTGCCAAAGGAAATCCTCAGTGTGAACCGGAGCAAGTAAGTCCTAAGGAGTGGCAGATTGAAACCCCTCCAATCTTGATCAGTGCAGCACCGTGTAGGATATGAAGCACTTCATATACAAATGCTTTGATGTGCCAGAGAGAAAAAGTTTTATCTAGAAAAACAGAGCAATTAACTTATAATTATGACATAAACTGCTGGGCTCATTGGTAGGGCTGGAACCCTCAACTTCAGGCCAAAAACCTGGAAATCGCCACTGCCTGAGCTAAAAGAACAGGTTTGCTGTGTGGTGTGAGCAGTTTCCAGTTACATGAGCAAATTATTAGGTGAAATAAAAGCCAAACATTACCCTTCTGTTGGCAACTGTTGAGTGCTTACACTGCTGGGCTCTTCTCTTTCAGAGGCAAACCAGTGGGGGAGTACTGGAAAGGAGTTTCATGGCCTGGGTGGATGAAACATCCTCTCCTCTATCACCTGAACATCACAGAGGCAGGTACTCAGACATAAAAGGCATCTTAGAAAGCCACTTTCTCAGCTCACACTGCAGACATCTCTCGTTTTTTTTAACAGGAATCAACTCCTAGAAACAGCTCAGTCACCTAAAAAAGGAGAAGTATCAGGTCCTCCAGCACCACTGGAATCTGAATGCTGGTTTCTCAGTCCTCTGAAATGGGAAGACTTGAGGGACTGCTCACCCCCAGCTCTGCATTCATCTCCTCTGAGCTTTTCTGTTCCTCAGAAAGATGCAAAACCTTCCTCCAAGGACTCATCTTTTGGACTATCTCCACAGAGGAGCAAACAGGATCAAGTGAGAGCCATCCACAATCTGTCCAGGGAACTTGCAGAAAAGATTGATGTGGCAAGGAAGAGGCTGAGTGCAGCCAGCTGGGTTAAAGCCTCTGCTGACAAACAATCAACAGAGACAGCTCTGGACCTGTACAGTGATCCTCCTTCTGCCCCAGAACCTGAGACTTCCAGGGATAGGCAAGAGAGGACAATGACTGCAGAAATGCTTCTGGACACCACAGATGCTGAAGGGCTTTGGATGACATCCACTAGGGAATGCCATGGACTGGGCAGGATTGGGCTGCTGGGCAGCACTGAGGGAGCAACAGCCCCGGGCAGACAGAGGGAAATGCCAACTCCTGTGCCTGGTGGGAATGCTGAGAGGGAAGAATTGCCCTGGATCACTCCTAGTGCAGGACAGAGTCACCTCAGCTCTGCAGGAGACCTGAGCAACACCTTGCAAGGTAAATCCTTTTGACATGACACAACAGGGATGCTCAGGTGACACTGCCCAGGTCTTTCAAAGCTACAAGCAGGGGTTAAGCTTCATCTCCCATTGGCTATTTATTGGAAATAAATGTTGTGCCTTGGAAAATCTCTGAGCTTTGAGATTTCTGAGGAGTGGCTCTCCTAGGTTTTACTTTCCTCCCCTTTCCTTGCACCTGTGAAACTACATCTCATCATTTTATCTGTGGCTTTGCCACCAATTTTGGACATGTCATCTTCTGGTGCCTAGGCTTTCCCAGAAGTAAAAGAATTATAAACCTAAGCCCACGTGGATAAGGAGAGCTGTATTGAAGTGAAGTGCTCACACATAAGTAGGCAATGAATAGATGCCAAAGCTTGGGCCATTTCATTTCTATGAGGAGCATATTTATTAAATGTCTTCATTTGTCTTTTGAAAAGGTTTCCCTGTGAATAAGAGCTCCAAGGTGGATATAAGTCTATGGCATGAAAAGCCAATAACCAGCCCAGCCTCTTCAGCCCACAGATTCCTCACTAGAAGGTAAACAAAGCTGGATATTTTATTTTCTGCTAATTGTGCCTTGCATGTATCTAAAATAAGGAGCACCAATTCAGCATGGAGCCAGACTCGGGGCAGTGGGTCTTCTAGACTTCACTTTCCTCTCAGTGCACCTGGGAAATGACATTTCATAATTTTATTTGTGGCTTCACCACTGATTCTGGATACATTACTTCCCCTTCTGCTGCCTAGGCTTTCCCAGAAGTAAGAAAGGAAATATAAGCCTGACCCCAGGTAGCCGGAAATCTGGGGGTAACAAAGCTGAATATATTATCCTCTGCTGAATGTGCCACACAGACTTAAAATAAACAGTGGGGGTGATGAATTCCTTGGGGCTGGTGGATCCCCAGGAGCAGTCGGTGGATCCCAGGTTCAGTGGGTTCCTCAGGAGCGGTGAATCCCAGAGAGCAGTGGGTCCCCCGGGAGCAGTGGATCCCCTGGAGGGGTTGGTGGATCCCTGGGTCTGGTGGGTTCCTGAAAGCAGTAGATCCCCGGGCTTGCTGGATCTCCTGTGAGTAGTGGATCCCAGCTCCATTCGGTGGATCCCGGCTCCGGTCGGTGGATCCCAGCTCTGGTCAGTGGATCCCGGGCCTGGTGGATCCCGGCTCCGGTCAGTGGATCCTGGCTCCGGTCACTGGATCCCAGCTCCGGTCAGTGGATCCCAGCTCTGGTCAGTGGATCCCGTCTCCGCTCAGTGGATCCCGGGCCCGGTGGATCCCGGCTCCGCTCAGTGGATCCCGGCTCCGCTCAGTGGATCCCGGGCCCGGTGGATCCCGGCTCCGCTCAGTGGATCCCGGGCGGCTCCGGTGGGTCCCGGCCGCGCTGCCATGACGCTCTCTCGCCACCGGAGGGCGCCGCAGCCGCGGGCGCGGAGCGGGACGGAGCGAGCACCGGGGTAAAGCTGCCCCGGCCTCCTTCGGGCGGGGATTAATTTAAAAAATTAATTTCTATTGATTGTTTTCACTCGCTTTGCTACAGAAGTGGGTGGAAGGTTCCCAGCAGTGCAGCTCTGTAGGTTGTGTGCATGCGGAGCAACACCTGCTCACCCCCAGCACCTTTCCTTGCACAGCACACGTGTGGTTATTGTGGAAAATTAGTTTGGTAGCAGGAAGTATAGAAAAAAGGATTACATTAATGTAGTTTGTTGTCAGCCTACGTTAATAAAATATTTAGTGCAGACAGCAGCTGAGAGAAACCCGTTTTGGGTTTGGCCTGTCTTAGAGAGCAAACTGCCCCATTGGGTCCTCTCTGGTGACAGGGGACACCATGAAGGGACAATCACTAACTGCAGGTCAGAGCGTGTCCCTGCCCAGCCACAGAGGGACAGAGCCAGAGTTCCTACAGAGGCCACACAACTCTGCAGAGAAGAGAATAAATCCCCTGAGCCCTGGAAGATTAAATATGACCTGGACAGGCATTTCCAAAGAAAGGACATATGTGCAGCTAACTGGCCACCGCGTCCCCAGTGTCCTGTCCAGACACAAGGACAAGCAGTTGGTGCTGTGGGATCCTGCCCAGGCAGGAATGGCCTGGATCTGCTCCATGGGCACTCTGATGGTGCCTGGGAATGAGCTGGCTGGGCCAAACTACATGCAGCTAAACTTCTCTAGTGGGAAAAGAGTGGTTTTTCTCTTTTTAATTGAAGGTGGGATATTAGGCCCAGCATTCTTTTCAAGAAGATTGTTTACAGCTTTACAGTGCAAAGTAACCAGGAGGAAAATGAAAATTGGAGAGATAAGTCCAGACAGATGAGCTTACCAAAGTTATGAGGAGCAATTACTGAAATCACCAAGAGTTAAACCCCTGTTCTTTGTGCACAACCACCACACTCACAAAGGCTGGGCAGATCTCTGCTCCAAGAGATCAGTTGCAAGGATTGTGGAGCTGTTCTGTCACAGAAGATGGCAAATGTATAAAACATGAGCAGCGGGCACTCAGAGAGAGTCAGAGCTGTGTCTGCACTGCACCTTGGGGAGCACAGCCCAGCAGCTGTGGGCTCCATCACTCTTGTCCTGACACCACCCAAACTCACAGGAATGGTGGTAGGTGCAGGACCCCTGGGCCCAATGGGAACAGCTCCCCAGCTGTAAGAGACAAGCATCAAACCAAGGAGAAATAAGACAGATTGCACCGATCTGCTGAACAATGCAATTACTGAGAAAGCAAAGCAGCCCGAGTCAAAAAGTCCTCAGAGCATCACTGAAAAAAACACCAATAAAACCTCTCAAACAATAAATCACAACCCTCTTGCAAGTGCTGCTTCAAAAGATGAGGACAGCTACTTGCAGATAAAATATCGCTGTATTTAGAGATTAGAAGTGGAAAGTGTGGCTGTATTGTGGATGACTCCAGACTCATCTCCTGGTGGGCTGAGGGCTCCCTGTGATGCAGCAGCAGTGACAGTGAGGGAACAATACAAAGGAAAGAGCACCCCATGCCTAACCCTTCCTTAGCTGCTGGTAAAGTACGTAATTAATACAAAGGCTCAGAGTAGAAGCCTGTCTTTTGTTCTCAGCTTTTATCTGTATATAATCTACAGTCTGATTTAGCACCTCTCCTGAAGTCTGCACACTCACAGGAAGCAAAAGTGGATGAGTCCTTTGGCACACAGAGTGAGGCTCCTGTGATCAAGTTATTCCTGAAGTGGATCTGGTATCAACTGATTCACTGCAGATCAAATCAGACAGAAAGCCACCAGATAAAGGAGCACCAGCGTGCTCTAAGAAGCTGACTGAGAAACTTTGCAGGGCCATAATTTCTCCTGCTCCAGGAACATTTGCACTCTGAGTGCATGAACTCTCTGTGGGGAGTGTCAGCAGGCAGTGAAGGGAGCCTGTCCCTTAACTTGCACACAAACTTCACAGGCTGTGCTAACAGGAGGGGTCCGTGCTGTGTTCTTGGCCTTGTAAACCTGTTTCTATAGAGCTCTCATTGATGTAGCTGGAGCTGGGTCAGAAAATGTGATGTGAAAAGCAGCTGAGTTGGGTCTGTGCTCTGACTTCCACTGCTAAGGAGTTAGGAGTCCACATTTGGCTACAACAGACCAAGTTCTCTCTCTCCAATAGCTCATCTGAACAAAGCCACCTATTAAAACTGACTGTGTGCAGCCTCATTTACAAATACAAAACATGCAGCGCTCCAAAGCCAGCGCTCTTGAGCATGACCTTCTCCACAGCCAGTTTCAACAGCACAGTTTGCTGTTTACATGTTTAATTATAGCTCTGAAAACAGCAGCTCGTGTTCATGCACGAAACCCTGCAGGTGCCTGTTTCCATAAGAAATGTTCCCGTTTCATGCCCGGCTGCTCCCCGGTCCACAGGGGCGGCTGGCGGAGGTTTGTTGCTGATGCAAATGATTCACTGATGGGAATTCTCCAAACTGCCAGAAAATGTGTGGGCAATTCCATCTTATTTTGTTTCAGTTGCCTCTATAAGTGGCTACATTCTCGAGAGTCAAAAAAATCATCTGTAAATTCAGATTTGCAAGTGCTCTGGGTGGCTTCAGGGGTTGGGACAGAAGGTGGTGGCTGGAGAGTCACCTGTTGGATCACAGCTCTGCCTCCTCCTGTGGACTCAGCAATGCTTTCTGTTTAGTGCAAACCCAAAGAGCCTCATCTGGGAGTTGTGGTGGTTTATGCAGAGCTGGCTGTGTCTGGAGGGCAGGCATTGCTGGCCACTCCTGGGGAAACCCAGTGTTTTCTGTAGAATCTGCATTGATTTCCACTGATGCTCTTCCCAGGACACAAACCTTGGCATCAGTCTCCCCGAACAGAGCAGGCATTTCCCAAGAGCCAAAGAAAACAGTGCCTAAAAAACCATCACAAAACAACTGCAGAGACAAAACTCAGTGTGTTTAAGCAATAAGTATTAGAACTGCTTTGTAAGAAATCCCTGTTTCCTCTGTTCTTTCTCTCTCATGCACCTTTGCTCCCACTTTCTGAAGACTACATCCAAGACGCGTTAGTGGAAGCTGTACTAATCGTTTTAGCAGTTTCTGGGTCATGAAAAACAAAGAAAAGCTTATTAACGAGAAAAATGAAATAAGATTTCCCTAAGCTGATTGCTGATAAAAAAAAAAATTTCCACGTTCATTTTTCTGTATAAAAAAGAAAACATCTGTCACCATTTCAGTGTCAGTGTCCCTGCGTGTGGTTCAGCTGAGGCTTGATCAATAAATGCCCATTTTCACACCTTCTTTCTTAATCTTTTTAGTTAAGCTCAGATAGTTACAGTCCACAACAAAGTAAAATAAGTTAGCTGAGGTCTTCGTCTGTGGGACTTGGTGGTGACACTGTTTTGAAATATTAAAGTATATGTATCACTCCCAAACCTTAGTTGGGTCAGAGCCATGCTCAGCACAAGTCCCAGAAACACTAGAACAGAGTTCAGGACTTTGTGTTTCTGAACAGATTTCTTTGCCAAGGTTCAGAGCTGGATTGTGCAACCAAGTCCCAACAATGGCACGGATTGTACAATGCAGCCCTCATAAGTTAAGCTTCCACACTGCAAGGTTGTTATTTGTATTTGCCACCAGGTTGAAAAATACCCAGTTCTTTCAGAGCAGTAATTAGAGTAGGTAAAAATGAGTGTTGTTAGCTTTCCTGACAACATCAAGGTACAAGACAGGAGATTTTGTTCGTTGCCAGGTATGACTTCTCAGGGAGCTTTTTGTTTCCATTTGACAAAATGTAATAGTTCTGTTTAAATGAAATAACCTTTTTTTTTTAAAGTTCAAAAGGTTGCTTTATACACATCTCAAAAGCTTAGTAATTGTTGTTGTTACCTTGACAGCCCACAGGGAGAACTCACGGCACAGAGGGATCAATGTGGATGTAAAACTGTTTTGAAAGTTCAGAACCAAGAGGAAATGGCCAACCCATCTCCTGGAGAGAGCCTGAGGATCTGGGACATCCTGAGCTTCCAGCCCTCTGCCACTCTGAGCCCTGGCAGCTTTGAGCAGGACTTGGGTAAGGTGGCATCTCCCAGAGGGTCACTCGGTGCCCTCCCAAAGTATTTCTTGTGCTGTGGCAACAGAATGAACATTGCAACAAAATTCTTGATGATGGTTCTGGCTAGGGCTGAAAAATCTTCTGGGCTGGGGGAGAATTTCAGATAGATTGTTCTTTTCCAGATTTCAAAGCTGAAAAAGTGGTGCATGAAAAATTGTCCTCTCACCATTCATGCGCAATCTAAGAGATTATATGAAATTATTATTAAAATTGCATAAAATGCAGTAGAAGCTCTTTGCCTTTTCCATGCTGTGCTGTCACAGGTGTGAATTCAGCTCACAGTGACAGCTACAGGTGGAACAAACCCCATTTATCTCAGAGACATTTCCAGCTCGAAGGCTCATTTAAAGGTCTCTGGGAGCCTTACAATTAACTCTTCATAATTACCCCATCCCAGCAGTGTGGGATAATGTCCTGCTTGGACAGCAAGAGACATCAAGGCACAGGACATGGGCAGGGTGCAGGGGGAATGGAGGGATGTGCTGCAGGGTGCTCGGGGCTGGCCAGGGCTGCAGGGCATGGCCACTTCTGCAGGGAGCCGAGGTTTGCACAGAAACAAGGGAAAGTTTGTGGCCGAAAGGGTTAAAAGCCGACCAGTAGCGTGCAGACCGCTCTGTCTGAAGAGATCTCTGCCTGCTCCCACCAAACAGGAGCAGATGGTGCTTTGTTTTAAGGGCTTTTCCGAGACAAAAGAACAAGATCAGATAACCTTTCCTCAAAGAGGGTACTTACAAAAAGCCTTTGCTCTTATTAAGGATTCTTCATTGTTTTCCTCACAACATTTTATACATCATATTGGATTTTGGGGTGGTGGAGAAGCCAGCATTGTTTACTGTGCTTCTCCCTCCCCCCCAGGGACCAGGAGGGCATCTTAGACGATTGGGCAGCAAGGCCGTTGTCTGAAGTGTTTTACCCTAAGCGAAAGACAACCTATTTATTTACTATTAATAACTGAGAGCCTCAATTCTGCAAGGCCCAGCCATCCACTATTCACCACAGGAACAATAGGAGCTGCTGCCTCGTGTCTGTGCCAGGAGAAACCTTCCCCTTCCCCGAGCATTTGCAGGAGCTGCCAGGCCAAGGCTGGACTGGGAAGCACCGTGGCTGCACAGGAGGCACAGAGCTGTCGTGCTCAGCACAAAGTGGGTTTGAAATATGGGTCACAAGTGGCTCTGTCACCACCCAGAGCAGGGATGGGGCATTCAGACTTGAGGCTGCATTGTCTGCTCAAGGCATCACCCAGCAGTTGGCTCTGTCCTTTCATGGGACACAGGAGTCACCGTGCACACGCAACATAATGAGGTGTAATTCTACAACTGCTGCTAAATGCACATATTTACCTTTCAGAGGGACACACGTCACCTGACCACCCACTGCTGTGCCAAAGAAAGATTTTCTGTAGTAAACACACATGGCAAAATAACAAATTTCAAATGTCTTAAAACTGAGAGAAGATGATATTCACAAAATATTTGTTTATTCCCTGGGGTAAGACAGTGAACTTGTCCCGAATAGTTGAATTTTCTCTTTAAACACAGTCAGTATAAAACCCAGAATTGCAAATCCTATAAGCTCATGCTGTGGTGAGTAAAAATTGTCTCCACAGGTAGTGTTGGGAAGTATTTTACACTGTACTTACATGAATTTCTCATCAGTTTAGGCACAAAACTTGGTATAAGCAATGAGCTGATAAGGAAGGGCTTTGCATATTGCACTACTCTGTAAAATCTTTCTGTCATTCCTGCCAAACTACCAGGGCTCTCCCACAGGGAGCTGAGGAGATGAGCTGTACTTTCCTTGCTACTCCAGCATGTCCTCTGAATACAGTCCACAGTATCCAAATTCCTGCATTTCTATTAAATAAGTTAACTATATGATTTTTAAAAACATTTTGCCTGTGCCCCTTCCTACAGTCTAGGGAATGGCCTTTGAGCCAGACTGGACTGAATGAGCCAGAAATCTCATTTAATCAGACCAGACTTTTTGTTTCCTTTTTTTTTTTTTTGTATTTGAGAGATATCAACATTTAAGCTGAAACTAATTGTTTAAAAAGTATTTTCCAAATGTTGAAGCTTAATCATGGCTACTGCTTTAAAATCATTTGTATTAGGAAAGCAAATGGAATGTTTTCCATTGTTCTTGAAAGGCAGAATTTTAACCTGAACTACAAGGAAAATGTATTTATATGTATCATCTTTCCCCTAAACTGCTGATTGACATATTTTCTTGTATCACTAGAGGGAGCTGCCTTCTTGCTTCTAGAAGAGGGAGAAATTATTAAATTAGTGGAATAAGCACAGAAATGTATCAGCATGGCTTCAGCTAATTGTGCTCTGATGGAGTGTTGAGCTGAGGCAGCTCTTTCGTGCTCCTCAAATCAAATCCCTCCCAAATCCTGGCTGTGTTTTGTATTTCCCACGGCTCCAGTGAGCTCCAGCCTGCCTTCAGCACCTCTGGAGCTGTCTGCAATGATGTTGTCATTGACTGAGAGAGTTTAGAATAACTGATGAGGAATAGAAGGACCATTCCACGGAAATTCAGGATTCTGGTTAGGTCCAGCTTCAGGCCCAGCCCTGTTGCTATCCCGAGCCAAGAGCTGCCCTGCAGCTCCATGTGACAAGGGGCAGCAGCAGGATGAGGCACTGCCATGTGCTGCAACATCTGGCTGGGAGCTGAACTCAGGCCAGCCCTCCACACCAGAGGATTTAGACATAAATAAAAAATATGCAGAGCACAGGAGCAGCACAGGCCACATTAATCCCCTTGTTTGGTAAGCAGCCACTCGTCAGTGCCAAGCAGGATACCAGACGTGTTTAGAGAGGAGAGGAGAGAAGGACCTGATTCAGCAGCTGTGGAAATACAGATTCTCCAAGGTACTCCAGAGTGCAGCTCAGCCCATGGATTTCCTGAGGGAACAGGCAGAGCTTTCATGTTGAGAGTCTCTTGCTTGGGGATTGCTCATGGCTCACAGGGCTTGGGATGGGCCAAACTGCCCTTTGTGATCAGGAGTTACCAAACCTCTTTTCTTCATCCCCTTTTACCTGTCATCACTGCAGGTCCTTTCCTGCACAGAGAGTGCTGAAGTCTGGCTGGTATTTCACCTTACCTGGAGAGCACCCTGAAATAATAAAGCAGTTGAGCTAGCACGGTAATTCTGGAGAGGGGAAGGACTGCCCAAATGGGGGCTAAAGGGGCAATTCCTTCTGGATCTGCTGCTCCAGTCCACAGCAGCACTTCAGAACCCTTTACCCCCCATATTCCTTCACCTCCAGGCAATAATGCAGACAAAGTCGTGCTTACAGTTAAAGTTGCAACTACGTCTTTTTATAATAACTGGGTTGGTCTGATTGCTGACATGGGCAGAAAGAGAAAAAGCTGTCCTTGAGTAAAGCAGCAGTAAATGCTTCTGCCTTGCTTCAAGTGATTAGAAAAATGAGACTTTTAGCCTGGCTTTTTTAATTATATGTCAGGGAGATTCTACAGGGCTTTGCTGAGATTCTGCAGGTGCAGCGGAAAGTGATTTAATAAATAGCATTTTTTTCACAAGGCTGAGTGTATGCACATTGAAGCTATCTGGGTAGGCAGTAAATGCCATTCATCATCACCTAAAAGGACATGAAGTTTAGCCAGATGGTATTTTCTTTAATGCAGGATGTTGCAACACAAGAAATGCATCTGGAAATAGCCACAATTAGGAAAATTACATTCAAAAGAAGGGAAAAGAGATCAGAGCAAACTTTTTAATCACTTTGAGGTCAATACCACTGGTTGGGCTTTGGTCAGAATAACAAGAGCATTGTTCAGTCTGAGGCACAAATTAAAAATATCTGTCAGGTTTTAAATTATATCCTAATAGATGATCATATTTCTGACTGGCCCAGATATTAGTATTAAAAGCTACTCAGACAACTTAGCATCAATAAATATGGCTTGTAACTTTTTTCCATAGAATGACCTTATTTGTTTGTATTGAAGGAGCTTTTGAAAGTGCTGTCTCTGGACCCACTGAAGAATTGTTCACTTGTCTTTTTTTTCTATTGCATTGCTTAAAACCACTAATAAAACTTCCCTGTACAAAACCCAGCTTTTTCATCCACTCCATTTTCCTAAATAGGTCATTGCACAAAATCATCTCTAGCTAACTATCAGCATTAAAGAGTCTGACTCAGTCCTCAAAATTAGAAAGACTGACTAAAACAAAAATTCTTTCTAAAAAGATGAACTCTTAATTTGGCATGTCTAGATAATTTAGTATGATTTTGCCTTTCCAAACCACCCTGCAAAACCAGGAAAGGGCCATTACCAAAAGAAAGGATGAGATTTCCATCCAGTCTGTTGATTCTGAAAAGGAGGGTGTAGGAGAAGCCTCGTATAGTACCACTGTAGGAGGAAAGTGAAATCTGCAATCAAGCTGTTTATAAAAACAGCAGTATTCTAATAGAAAATCTGCCCCAGGCTCAAAGATTTAATATTTTATTTCACTCACACCCACATAAACACAAAACCCATCCTGGCATGCAAACAAGCCCACACCTCTGCTCCTTCTGTGTCACAGACCCTTCAGTCTGTAAAGCAAAAACAAACTCTGCATGTCATGGGCTTATCCTGCACCATGGGGTAATTTGGATTCAGGTGACCTGGATAGAGACAGAGATCTTATCTCAAGTTTCCAAATCAAACCTATTTCTATTTATGACCCACACTTCCATTCTTTTATGACTCTGGTTGCTGTGACAGTGGCACAGCACAGAATAAACACACAACCTGTTTGCATAAGCTGAGCAATTCATCTGAGAAGCTCAAGCAGCCAAGAACATTTCGCTGGTAAACATCAGCTGAACTGTCACACACAGGCAGGGGAGGTGCAGTAAGGAAATAGCAGTGAAAAAAGTGCACCTGGAGCAAGAGGGAAAACTTCCTCAATTTAAAGTGAAAGCTTTTTTCCAGGGGTTTGTGTCCCCCTGTGACAAAAGAGAGAGGAAGCAGCCTGCATCCCAATACAGATGGAGGGGACGTGCAGGATATTGCTCAAGTTCCCAAAAAAGTGATCTTTTTGGGAAGTTTCTCTTTTGCACCCAGTGGCTCTGATCCTGTTGGTGCAGCAAAGGAGCAGCAGGACCAAGAGTGACAATAACCCACACTCTGAAATTCAGGCTTAGAACAGGAATTGTTCCTCATTCCTCTCTCCTTAAGTCCTGACAGTTCCCAGTACTTGCAGGACTTTATGCTCATGCATTTCTTGACAGGATGTAGGTACTGACATTTTCCTTCTACAGTTATGGTGGAAGAGGTAAATGTATGCAGAGAAGTTATTTCAGTAATAAAGGCAGATGTCGGATTTAGGAGGCTTCCAAAAATAGGCCCAGGGAGGATTCAAAAGGAAAATGCAGTTGGAACAATGTACACATTCCCCTTGTGATAATCCCCAAAAATTCTGCAGGTGAGGAAGATTTTGGCAGCACAGAGCTGGAAGACAAACACAGGAGGCACCTGGACATTTTGAGGCAAACCTCCTTACTACTGGCTCACAAACTGAAGGTCAGTGGGAAACGTGCAATGGAAAAGGGAATTCCAGTTCTGCTGTCCCGGGTAAAAGGTGCTCCCTATCCCCAGATTCAGGTGTGCTTAGGCAAAAATCAGTTGGCATCAGCTGTTCTGAGTCTGAGGTTTATAAACCCCATGGACTATAAAGGTGAGGTGCCAGCTCCCATTTACTGTCTGGAGACCTCAGTGTAGCTCTTGTGGGTAGGAGGATGTTGCTGTACTGCAGCTGAAGCAGAATTTGTGCTGCCAGCCCAGGGCAGCAGGATGTGCCAGGAGCTGGCTGTGCAGCTCCTGTCCTGCCCTTTGCCCCCCAGCTCTCAGGAGTTGTGTCACCTGGTTAAAGATACCATTTATAATGTGTCACTTCCTAACACAGCTCCAGCAACAGCAGCAGCAACATCAGCTTTTAGTGCTGAGGGAGAAAGCAAAGCAAGAGGTTGAAGAAAGCCACAGGTTTTTGAGGGGCCTGCTGAAGCTCAGTTCAGAGGTAAGTTTTGATTTCAGATCCTGGGTTAACACCTCTAGGCCCCAACTCTCATGAGAGCAGTTCTAAACACACAGCAATTTGTGAGCTGCTGTGCCACCTTACTCTCACATGCCCACAGTTTTCTCCCAGCCCATTAATTAATCAACTCTTTGGGAATTGTTAGCATAGGAAAAGCATTATCTACAACCAGAGGCTTTCCAGAGAAGATGAAGAAAAAAGGTTTAAGTGTTTTGCTTTTCAAATAGCTCACTGAAGTGTGTGACAATTTCTGTGTGTGCAGGACAGCAGGAATTCCAAAGGCAGTGATCCTCCTGTGACAAGATCTTACCAGACACAGAGAGGACACTGGCTGGAAGGTGACCTTGCTGCTGGCAACTACAGGAGGTAGGATACAGCAAGGTGCTCCAAGGATTTGGCCTCTGGTTTGACTATATTAATATTTTGGGGCACTAAACTAATTGTTATATAGTCTTTTTTTACTCTGATTTGTGCCCAAACTACAGTATTAACACCTTTCCAATGTTGTGGGAGATCTTGCACTTTTAAAAATGTAGAAACCCCTCTGAAATGTGTGTGAAAATTATAATTTTCTTCATTTTGCTTTACTATCATAACCTTGATATAAATTAGAATATTGTATGTGCATTTTTAAAGTGGCATAAAGACTTGAGAATTGCTTCCAGGGTCTTATGGATGCAATTACCAGAAAGGCACCTTTGCACAGGTAAAACTTTCAGTATCACATAAAAATGAGCAGCATTCTGGCTTGAAAAGATTCAATCTCCACGGAGGACTTGGCTGTGAAAGCAAGGAATTGAAATAATATCTCTGACTGCAATAAGAAAATACTTCCTTTTTCTTACCTTCAGTAATCAAGAGATGGCTTCACTGAGACACTCTGCATTGAAGATGGAAAGAGATCCCAATCCAGTGGATCCCAAAATACTGGGAGAAAGAAAACCTTTAGGAGGAGGAGGTTCATATTGCTCAGTGCTTCAAGGAGGTGAGCATGATGTTAAAGGATTTAGTGGTATTAGGAAAATGCCCCATTCAACCTGGTCTGGACCACAATTTTCTTTCTAATTTAAAAAATTTTGACCTAAATATTTACGTTCATTATGCATATTTAAATTATGGCCATCTTCCTTTGCACTCCTGGCCCTTCTAAGACAATAATGTTGGGAGCTATTTACCCTATTGATGGGCCCCTTTTTTAATTTTTACCTGTTTTCCATGATTTCACTTGAAAGGGAGGTTGATGTCCATACCTTGCTCCTGGAAGTGAACAGCTGAGGGATGATTCCTCCAGCTCCTGCTGAGGGCAGTGCACAGGCTCAGCTGACAAGTATTTGCCAAAGGCACCTTGTGTTCAGAAATGGATGTTAACTTGTACTGGGGGAGTTGTTTTTTGTCTTTTCCTTTCAGATATTTTATTTTTGGTGACATTAACTCTTTACCTTGGGATCTCTGCCAGCAGATCACGGGCAGTCACTGCACAGCCATCACACCTTGAATCTGTTGTCACCTTGGGTGAATCTTCCCCAGGGGCAGACCTGGAACAATTCTGGGGAGAGCAATGACCAGGCCAGCTTTGACAGCCAGGTAACACCAGCTCTCGAAACACTGAGGGGTGTTTTTCTCTGGTTGATTGTTTTTTTGGTTTTAGTCCCTCTATCAAACTGGTCACCAATACTCTGCTCTGTCCCCAGCGGAGTGCAGCTATTCCACGCTTTGGAGGCTCCAGCACCTTCCATGGTTCCAGCCTGGCCGTGGTGGAGCAGTGCCTGAGGGCAGAGGAGCTGCGGGCTCAGCACCTGGCAGTGCTCCTGAAGCTCAGGACAAAGGCTCTGCAGGAGAGGGCCAGGGCCGAGCTGGCCTGGCTGGGCCACCGGAGACGGTGAGGGCCACGGGGGCACCACCGCTGCAGGCCTGCTAGGCCCAGAGTGCTTGTCCTCCTTTCAGGGGAACACAATTAATGTAAAATCTTCTTAGAAAGCAAGTAGCAAGTAAAAAATGAGGAGAGGAAAGGAACCTGCATGGTTTTAGTGTCTCCAGAGCAGAGCTGAGCTTCTATTGCAGCTCCTCTCTGGTGGTGTGAGGCGCCAACTGTGCTGAGGAGCCCTCAGGGCTGGACAGTGAGGGGGCGTCCCTCAGGGCTGGACAGTGAGGGGG
>WBNO01028413.1:127940-139483 GCA_013400575.1 Peucedramus taeniatus
ATGAGGAGAGGGGTGTCCCTCAGCACTGAGCAGTGTGAGGAGCCCTCAGGGCTGGACAGTGAGAGGTGTCCCTCAGCACTGAGCAGGGTGAGGAGCCCTCAGGGACAGACAGTGAGGGGTTTCCCTCAGCACTGACCACACTGAGACACTGTGAGGAACCCCCCAGTGCTCAGGAGACTCCAGTTGCTTCAGGAGAGGTCCAGGCACCACAGCCCCAGAGTGGTGAAATGTCTTCTGAGTGCATCAGAACTTTCTGCAGAGCCTCCCATACCTACAACTTTGAGAGGAGCTTTGCTCCCATCTGTAAATTCAAGGCATTTAATGATCTGACTCTGATTCTCATCCTTGTGGTCTCCAGTGTCCTGGAAAACCTGCAGGATAGTACTGGAGCCTCTGCCATGGCAGCAAAGCAGCACAAAATCCTGATGGAGCTGAAACGGGAGCAGGTAATGCTGCAGTGAGAGGAGCTGGCATTCATCTCATATCCACAGGGGGGATGCAGCACAGGGAGGTGTCTGGAGTTGCTGGAGCAAGTGGGGTTTGTGTTTAAAAAAAAAAAAAAATCACTTTGCATGCATTATTCTGCATGTTTCCTACATACCCACAGTGAGGTGGGTTTTGTGCCAAAGTCAGCAGTCTGTAAATCTTGGATAAAAGAAAACATCTTTTTTTTTCCTCTTCTGCTACCTCACTGTTATGTGGATTTTTCTATTTATGCCATAACAAACAGGTTATATAATGTAGGTTTCCACTGATTTATGCTTGTGATGTTGAAATATATTAAATTAATCTGACAGCTAATTTTATAGTCTGTTATTCCCCTATGCAGAGTTCATAATTACACTTGGTAGTCAGAAAATTTCTGTCCTGCTCCTTATGTAGTGCAAGCCTCTCTTAAGTAAAGAAATTCCTAGTGCAAACCACAAGCACCCTGTAGTTTTGAATGTTCTGAAGACAATTCATTTTTAAAGGTCTCACCACTTGACACCTCATGAAAACATCCCTTTATCTGTCATCAGTTTTCACAGGTGAAGCCCTTGTTGAAAAATAAAGCTGCAATTTTTCTAATAAAAAAAGGAAACTATTGAATTTTCAGGGTATTTTGGGATTAATAGTGCCCTGTGTTATGAAACACTATACATATTTTTAAGTATAGCTCTTTATTATCTTCACTCTGTTGTGCTCCTTTCCTTCTCTGCTTTGTTTAGGCAGAAATCCAGCACCTGAAAAATATCCACAGGGCAGCCCATCAAGAAAGGAAACTTTTATTAAAGCATCAGAGAGGAATCTTAATGATGCAGCATTCACCAGCGCAACTCCAGGAAAAGCGGCACAGTTTGGCTGGGAAGCAGGAGGTTATGAAGTCAGGGAGTAAAGACAATTATGTCCAGCTAAAGCATAAAAAGAGCAAGAAATATGAGGGGTAAGTAAAAACTTTCTCAGTGACTGCTGAAGGTAAGACCAAATCCAGTGGAGAAGATGGAGACAGGTATGTCCTAATAATTGTGTGAGCTTTAGATACTCCAAAGAGGGAGTGTATGATGATAAATTTTTAAAACTTCTGTGTTCAAGCAGTTGATAAATCAAGATCACTGCTTATCATTCTGTCCCAAATGGTGAGTTCCTCAGGGCACCTTTAATGATGCCACACAGCTGCTAATGATAGGTCATGTTTTCATAGTGGCTTTTAACTACAAACCCAAACCACTTTGCAACTATATATTAATTAGGCTTCACAATACCCCTATGGAATGAGTAGAAATGTATTGATTTAATTGGGGAAATTCACTCCTTTGTCACCCTCTGGCTCTGAGACTCTGTACCACTCAGCCCCTCAAAACTGGTCTGTGCTACACTGAGGATTTGACCACAGAAGGATTTTGTAATACACAGGGCTAAATTTTAGGCTTAAACTGAAGCACAGAAGTGTCATGTAAAATCCTACAGTGAGATATAATTCAGGAGTTTAGTCAGACTGAGAAATCCCCATCCTGCTGTTCCCCAGGAGCATCCCTGTGTGCTTTCTGCTAGGCTGGAGGAGCTGAGCAGTGTGAATGAGAACCCCACAGCATCCACACTGCTCAGAACAAAAATCTAGTTTGCTTCAGGAAGAGAAAAAGCAGTTAGACATACATTTATCAATGTGAATTAAAACCCCCTTTCATTCAGTGTTACCCAGAGCTTTAGCAGGGTGGTGAGTCAGGTTTGTGCATTTACTTAAGTCCCCACAGGGGAAGGCTTTCAAATAAATCCCTGCATGGAACTGATCTATAATTCATGGTGTTATTGATTACAAGTCAGAGAAATCTTTAAAAGGTTTCTTGGCTGTGCTTTCACTTCTTATTACTGACAAGGCTGCTTGTAGGAGAACAGTGAATATTGGTGTCAGTCTGGAGCAGCCAGGGGCTGGTGGAACTCAAATGCACCCAAATTCTGGCTGATTGTCCATAGATCTCTGTCCTGTGTAGGAGTGCAGAGTGGTGATTATGCTATTTATCCACTTCATGGATATGTTAATATTTTATACTGATCAGGAACAAAGCATTCCATGTCTAACTCTTTACAGCTTTTCTACTGAGAACAAGGAATCACTGGTACAACACCAGAAACAGGTGGAGGAGTTCCCAGGTTTGGAGCAGTCCCTTAATGCTCAGGATAGTATTTTCTTACCTCTGGAACCTACAAATTCAGCTGGAATGGAACCTATACCCACACTTGTTACAAGAAAAGGCCAAAAGTGTGTGTTTCTGGTAAGGACCACCTCTGGAATTCCATTAATGTCTAAAGAAACGGTGTCCCAGATTATATATGCCTTAAAATAGGACCAGCACAAGACTCATTTGGCACTTAGGAACATGAAGTTAAAATAAGTGTGTTGGTTATGTGCATTTTTTTCTTAAGATGTTAACTGTCTCCTAAATATTTACATTCTAGGAATCTGAGCTGGAGGAAAAGGCACTTCTTTCAAACCCTGATCCTAAAGATAATGAAGATATTAATCCATGTGGCAGAAAGAACCTAGTGAAAGGCTTGGGGATGCTTCCTACTTGGTGTAACTTATGCCTGGTTCAGGCAGAAAACACGCTTGAAGGAACAGGTCAATCATCTTTAATGCTATTATGTCAAATCTGTTTCAACTACTTCAATCAAATTTTAATCCAGACAGAAAGAGAGACAATCTTCTCATTTATTACCAAAGTGTCTTGCCCACTATAGCCAATGTATAAATCACTGCTGGGCAAGATGGTGGGGATCTCTGAGGTTTATTAAGAGATATGATTATACTGCTTCTCCAGAACAAAATCATAACTTACTCTGATTGTGTCATTAACAATTTGCTCTCTTTTGATACAGTTTTTCAAGAATTTAAGGCTGTTCTTTTTAAAAAAACATAGATCAGTTGAAGATAACTCCAGCATGTCCTGCCCAAGTCTATTTTTGTTTCCAGGTTTTATCCTCAGTTCATATTTCTCACTCTCTGTAGGACAGGTGAAAAATAAAACTGTCTGTTTATATATGAGTCAGTTATATCATTTGCATAGTTCTGGGTATGCATAATTTCTGTAATATAAATATTTACATATTGTGGCAGTATTTCCTATTTCTGTCATTTTTCTAATGAACCACCTTTCTGCATTTTCATAGAATCATAGAATATCCTGATTTGGAAGAGACCCATAAAGTCCAACTCCTAATTTATTCCTAGATATCATAGTGAGGAGCATGATAGATTTGCATATCCTAAGTGATTTATCAGCAAGCTCTTCTATATATTATTTTTAAATGCTGATATTTGAAAAAAAATCTTTTAAATATTCCAGTTAAAGTGGAGGTGCCTGTCCCTTCTGAGATCCATCAGGTGGATTCCAGTCAATGTTTGAAGCACTTGGACCATATTTTTCATGAAGCTTCTGATGAACTAAATTTAAAAGCATTTTCTGAAGAATTAACTTCCGCCAAATCATTGTCCAAGTCAAACAACCACTTTTTTCAATGTGAAAGTGCCAAATCAGACTCTTCTCACTCAGAATTTCAGAAAGTGTCTGCAGTTTGGATCAACATCTTGAGGAGTTCCATTTCAGACCCAGAATTAGAGCTGGAGCATGGAGAGGACACAGATGTCAGTGTCCCAGAAGAGTTTGTCTGTGAGGGTGGTGATGTGTTTGCTAATCTCTCAGAAGAGATGCCAATAGCAATAAGCAATGGAAAGGAAACATCACCTAGTGACAAACACAATGAATGTGAGCTGCCTGAGGATGACAGAGCTGAGACTTCAGCTCTCTCCCACAAATACCCTGGAGATGTGTTGGATCATGGCTGCACTGATCACCTGCTTTCTTTCATTCCAGCAGACAAAGCAAATGCCTCCAGAACCGAGTCAGCACATTCCTCCCAGTCTGAAAACCCTTCTGAGGGAGTGAATGAGCCACACCTGGGTGCCTCACAAAGCTGCAGCAGAAACAAACTCTGTTCTCAGGAGATGCTAACACTGGGAAGTGATGCAGCTGCCAACCCTTCATGCCCTTCCAGTAGTGATAAGGGTCTCCCTCCAACTGATGAGGATACCTTGTTGGAAATGCTGTGTCCTGTGGATGACGTATTGTCCTATGGAAGTGCTGACTTGCCATCCTCTAACAAAAAGGATTTGTCATTTCCAAGTGAAGATTTTCCTCCTCCCCCTTTAGGTGCAGATGTAATGAAAAATGGTGATCCTGCCTCCAGCACGGATGATTTCCCATCTCCACCAGAACAAATGACAGGCTCAGAGTCTAGTCGGGGCATGGATGAAGATATATCACTGGAAATGGATGCATTACCCCCATTACCTGATAACACCATGCCTGAAGAATTTTCCCGGCTCAGTACAGAGACAAGTGGTGCTTTTTCAACTCAGGATGGTCGCCTCTCAGAACAATCTACATTTACAGCTCTTTCCAGTTCTTTATCAGAAAACCAGCATGGAGAACAGGAGATACCTTTGCAGCATTTGGAGTTTCTGCCTGTGTCAAATACAGATTCTTCTGGTGGAAGTAAAAGTCCTGAATTCCCAATGAAACAATGCAAAATGTATGAAAAGCTGCCCAGCACTGAGGAGGACAGTGATGACCCATTATCATCATTTGAAATTGGAGACAGAGTGTTGGTAAAGCAGAGCCAGCCTGGAACTCTGATGTTCAAAGGCCAGACTCATTTTGGCTGTGGCCACTGGGCTGGTGTTGCACTGGACAAAGCTGAAGGTGACAGTGCTGGAACTTATGAAAGGGTGAAGTATTTTGAGTGTGCTCAGCACTGTGGGGTCTTTGTCAGACCTGATGAGATTTCACACCTGTTTGGGGTTAACAAAAATAATTCCAGTTACATGGGGAATGAAGACTCTGACTCCTTCCATGATGATGATGACTCCCTCAGAGGAGACTGCAAATATTTTGAAGATGATGAGGAGAGAGTGGGGTTTGCAGAGGAGAAAGCAGAAGACACAAACAGTGCAGGAGGTTCAGAAGTGAAAGAAAATCAGTCTGGGTTACACAGTGCCTTGCTATCTGGAACAAGGCAAAACTTTCCAAATTCCAACCAGTGTAACAGTAATGAATTCCTCTGTCAAGAGAACTTAATGTGCTTGGGATCAGATAAAGAAAAAACAGAACTGGCACAAATAAAACAAACTGTATTTGCAGATGCTCTTCCAAAGAAAAGCAAGACAGACGAGGTAAACACAAGCAAAAATATTTGTTGCTTGGTAGAGGATCAGAAAAGAATTAAACTTGCTGATGATATTGCAAGTGAACTCAGTAAAAAACTTCTGTTTGACATTTTAATTGCATTTTCTGAAACAGCTCAACACAAATATAAAAGTGCCTTTGAAAAAGACATGATGAATTATGGCAAAGGCCTAAGGCAAGAAGACAATCAGAAACCATTTCCCCTCAAAGAAAATTCAGTTGCTGCCTTATCTGAACCATCAGCAAAGGTTTCTGATGTTTTACTGGGTGATTTTGATATGCTTTGCATTCATGGTTGTCACACAGTAACAGACAGAATTGTAACTAAATTTATAGATGATGCAGTTAAAGAATACAAGAAGATTAAAAGAAAACACAGATCAAAAGCAGACAAGATACTTCATTTATCTCCAGAGACTTCTTCAACCACTTTGCCTGTAAGTACAATGAGAAAGTTTTTATTTCAAGTGCTGGCCCTGAAGCTGGGTCTATAGAGGCCAGAATTTGTGTGGCCCAGTTTTCCATCATCCATAGAAGTTATGTCAATGTTAGGAGTCAGACTGCTCACTTCATGTGACCTATTCCTTATTTAAGGAATTATTCTGTATCCATTGGATAGCACATGTGTGGTCCAAACAAAATGGGACTTCTATATTGGAGTTTTTAATAATACATCAGTAAGCCTTTCTTTGAGCCCATGAATAAAATGGCTTTAAGTGTAACCTTGATCAGTTGCTAATAATCTCAATACCTCTGAAAATATGGAATAAATCATCTGTCTTTTTCTCTCTTGAAGCTCCTTTTAAAAATCCTTGATGCTGGTGTTTTTGGAAGCTCTGAAGATTTTGATCAGCCTAATTCTGACCAAAATATGCTGGTGAGACAGACACAAAAGCAACACTTGTACAAATTAGACCAGTGGCACTCAGCTCCTTGGAAGAAAACTGTGGAAGCTCCTCTTGTGATACCACATAACAGTTCTTATGTTAAAAACTTGTCTGCATATGCTGTGGAAGAATTATGGACCCCAGAGAACATAAACTCAAATTTCAGGAACATCAGTGTGCTAAAGTACTTGGAATATAGTGATCTCCCAGGGGATGATTTGGAAGCAGAAAGCAAGAGGATGTATAATCAGGTATTTTTAAAGCACTAACTGCTAATTAACTTTTGTAGTGTTCTGGAGGCTGAATCATATTAGCTAATATTTAATGTTATTCCAGTTGCTAACACTAAATAGAACTAAAGGGACACCAAAAGGTGCTACCAGGAGTATTTTGCAATTTGCTGCAGAATAATTCCAGTAGAATAAATATCCTTGTAGAGAATCCAGAGTTTTGCCAGAGTTCCACCATAAGACCTTGGACACCAGACCCAGTGTCTGGTTTGGGTCTGTTCTGGAAAAGCCAAGTTCATGGAAAGCTGGGGACTGGAATCCAGTTTTCCTGACTTCAGTGTCCTGTTGAGTTTGTTACAGGTTATATTTGATCTGAGCCGTGAGTTGCTCTGTGCAGAATATCAAGTGACTGAAAAGCCAAAATTGTTCCCATGGATGAAAAAAGAAGTGGGATCTCCCTGTTCCAGGCATCTCTGCAGAAGGATGGATGTCAGTGATGTCAAGGTATGTTCTGGCAATGTGAAGTACAGGAACAAGAGGGAAAAGAGCAGAGGTTGCAATGGCAGAAAGAAATGTGAAATTTGGGAGGATTATGGTAGTGTAACTCAGGTGATGGGAGAAGAAACAATATTACCCTGAAATGTCTGAATAAATACAGACTGAGCTGATTAGTCAAAATATTCCATATGTATGGAGTTAAGAATGGGAATGGGACTTTAAACTCTCCTAATTAGGACTATTTTGTGTGTAATATTCTGACTAAAATGTGTTGGTTGGCCAGTATTGATCATCTATCTCTAGATCAGCCCCCTAAACTTTGGGATGTTTCTGTACTTAAAGCTGGATCTTCACACTGGCACCTGTCACTCATCTGGAACCTTCACAGAACCAGAATTCTTATGAGGAGAGTTCTTTTCAGCCTTCTTTATTTTGTAGACATTTGTTCAGGGTGAAATTATTAAAATAATGAACCTGGAAAAGAATGACTTAGAAATGAAAAGAAAATTCCTAAATATGACCAAGTATGGAAACTGTAAGAGAGACAGAGTGGACCTTATTCTGGTAAGCAGAATTTCCAGTGGAGATTTGTTTATTTCCTCTAGATTTAAACTAGAAATTCTCATCCTTTTGTGAGAATCACATTTACTTAATCACATTAACTTCAGAACTTCAAATTACTGCCTTTTTAAAAATTGAATTAATAATTCAGTATTCACAGTTCTTGTGAGTCATTTTAAATTAAATAAATTAATCATGCAGATGTAAAGTTGTTGGATTAGGTGCAGTGTCTCAGTACTTTTGTGAAGCTCTTCTTTTTGAAGTAAAAATTTGTTTTCATGTTATATTTTAGATCCAGGAGCTCCACAAAGAAGAATCTCAGTGGACTTCCTATGGTGATGATGAATTAACAGTGAAGATGAGGATGACTGAAGCCATATTTGATAGCTTGATCTTTGATACAATCAGAGTTCTTAATAAGATTTATCTGAAAAAAGCCTGTTCTAAAGGTGACTGTGCACCACCTTTTTTCTTTTAATACACTGTGGAAATGGTTAAAAGGAGCCTGGAGATGGCTTCAGAGAGGTGGCACAGAAAATAGCAGGACCTGGAGCCAGACATTCAGGTTAAATGTCTATAATTTTATGTAAATGAGGCAAACACTGATGTGATGCACTTTAAATTGGAGACTTTTCTATCAGCACCTTCAATTCCTAACAATTGTATGTGCCTGTAATTGGGTTATTTATCATGCAATTCACAGGAGCCCATTGAATTTTTACAACATCCAAATGTGGGGTGCTGAGAATGTGCTTTAATAGACAAAAGAGAGGAAATCAATACTGCTTTTGTATTGGCAAAACTGGAAAAAAAAGCAAGAATTTTGACAAGGAAATAGAAGCATTTCCTCAGCATGGTAATTGTTCACTATGCTAATTGCTGTGGTCCCACCTATTTTGTATTGAGAATATCAAATTTTTGTTAGTTCTTTTTAAAATAAATACTATACAAATATTTCTTACTGGAATTCAGAAACTGTTCTTTACTGAATAATTGATTGTAAGGAGATTTTTTTTCCAATCCTATTCAGAGTCTTTTTCAAATAAAAGCAGGATCAATAAAGATAAATTTATATATAAACTTTAGATTTAAAAATACAATACTTAAAATCTGCTTGGGGTAATAGAAAGGCATTTTGTTTGTATTTTTAAACACTGTTGGCTTAATTGCTTTTTGTACTTGTTTTCTGAATAAAATATTATACACATGGCTTATTTTGTTTATTTATTTTCACTAATATCAATTGGAATTACAGCTTATCTTGTACACACTGCACTTCTCAGCAGTGAATGGGTGTATTTTTGTTTTCTTTTAATGTTGCTGAGCACATTAAACCCTCCCCTGCTTGTTGCCATATGAACAGAAATAAAAAGGCAACTTCTGCCCCCAGCGCCTTAACTGGTGATCTTACCCTATAAACTATTTTCATGTCTCTAGTGGTTCATTTCCTTGTCTCTGACTTTATCCTCATTGATTAGTTAACCCACATAAGTTATTTGTTTTCTTGTTGTCAGTTTATAGCAGAATTTAACTCAGTTTTTTTCCCTGGACTTAGTGTTCAATACAATGACAAATCTATAAATTGCAGCACTCTGGTTTTTCAGTTTATTCCCACTCTGGTTTTGCAGCAGCAGGCTCCTTGTGCTTGGAATGAAATCTATTAAAAATATCATGTAGAGATGAATAGATGGCTGAAGGACTTGTTTGATTTTAGCCTTATGTTACACCTGAGGCAGAGACCCATCAGATTTGCAGTGAGGGTTGTGAGTGAAGCCTGAACCCTCACAAGGTGCTCTGCAGGGAAGGACACAGCTATAAAGTACCTCCTGCTGATGAGAATAAAAAGTGTGTGCACAGAACATGTCAGACATGTTTAATATCCCCCACCATTCTGTGTTCAAAACCTGAGATTCTGGCACCCAGATATATTGACCTGTTCACTCAGTGGCAAGGCTTCAATATCAAGATTACTCTCCTTCAAGGTCTAATATTTTGTTTGCCTTGGGTTTGATCAATATTAACCTCCTGGGTCAATAAATCTTGATACTAGCCTCAAGAGGAGTCATTATCTTTCATAGAAAATGATTATTTCTCAGTTAAACCCTACATTTAATTCTCCTGTAATCCATCTCTTTCATCTTCATACATTTAACAATTCTTCCGAATAAAATGTGCTCTAAAATATCTTAGGCACTGCAGATTTTTAAAATCCTAATTAGCAGCTGCTACAAGGTTTTTCAATTCTTGGAAGCTGTTGGGCTCTGCTATTGAAAACATCTATTTTGTTGCTTGCTGTACCCAGAAAAAATAGAGACAGAAAACCCCAAAGCTGGGATGTGATGTGAGAAACCATTTAGGTTGTAGCTGTGGATATGGATCAAAAGATATGTGTCTGAACCATTTTAGATTTAATGGTCAAATAAAAGAAAGGGTCAGGAAAAGGTGAAAGTAGCAGAATTTTACTCTTGTACTGTTTGTGGGTTGCTGGCCACAAACAATGATAAATTCAATTCTAACCCTCAAACTGCCCTGATGGGCCTGAAGTAAGAATTTAAACCCCTTTGTTCCCTACTTGTTCTTCGAGGATTAAAAGAAGTGTTTGTGAGCAAGAGAAGCAAGAATTATCTTTTCAGAGACCTCAGTCTTTCATTATCCGGGTTTTAGAATCCTCTGAAACCCTTCTCTGGGGATGTTGGGTTTCTGCTTCTCATTAAGGCAATGAAAAATCTTGAGCCTGTATTTAAAAATGAAAGGAGACTTCCATACTGGGCCAGAGTGAAAAGGTGCTAAGATCCATTACTAGTGCTCATCCTGAATTTATGGAAAGGACAGAGCTTCTATCAAACCACCTACACACAGCCTTTTATCAGTTTGAGGAGAGACGGCTCTTCCCTGCCGAGAGAGGTACTTTGGGATGAAAGAGCTCTCGACCTGCTTTCATCTCTGCTCAGTGAGAAGATTCGTGAAGTTAAAACTTCTCTTTCTATATCAGTTGTCACAAAAATTTGGCCACCGAGTGGTCTCACAGAAGGCCAGAATGGGTAAGGCTGGAAAGGATCACAGTGGGTCCGGGAGTGCAAGCTCCTGGTCCAGCAGGGTTATCCCAGAGCACAGGGCACAGGCTCGTGTCCCGATGGCTCTGGAATATCTCCAGTGAGGGAGACTCCACAGCCTCCCTGGGCAACCTGCTCCTGTGCGTGGCCACTTGAGTGACGAGCGCCTAAAACTTGCGGCTTGTTGGTTGCTGTCTCTTTCACGGATTGAATCAAACATCAAAGAACTCTTTTAAAATAAAAATTTTATATATTCCGTATTTTGCAATGCTCAGAGGACACGAAGAGTCCTTGCTCCCCTCAGGGACACCGGACGGTCCCGTGCTTCCCTGAGGGACACAGTCCCGTCAGGGACACGGACAATTCCCTGTCCCCTCAGGGGACACGAGACGGTTCCCGATCCCCTCAGAGAACGCGGGACGGTCCCCTCAGGAACACGGACAATCCCGGCTCCTCGCAGGAACACGGGACACCCGCTGTTCCCCTCAGGGACGCGGGACAGACCCCGCTCCGCCCGGGGCACGGCCGCTGCCCTCAGGCCGTGCCGCCATGGCTGGCGCGTTGCTATGGCGCGGCCCCGCCCCGCCCCTCTCC
>WBNO01028413.1:140231-165403 GCA_013400575.1 Peucedramus taeniatus
GCATCACCCTCATCCCCTGCTGTGGTGTGTGAGCATCACCCTCATCCCCTGCTCTGGTGTGTGAGCATCACCCTCATCCCCTGCTCTGGTGTGTGAGCATCACCCTCATCCCCTGCTGTGGTGTGTGAGCATCACCTTCATCCTCTGCTTTGGTGTGTGAGCATCACCTTCATCCCCTGCTCTGGTGCTGCCACACAGCCAAAATAGCACATGGGACAGAGCAAGGGTGGATGCTGGAAGCACATCTCCAAATTAAAGGTTTTTAAAGGAATCCAGGCATAAAACATCACCTTGCATGCACACAGCAGTGTGGTTTGCATGTAAGTGTCCCTGTGAACCTGAGGTTTGTTTACACTGAGCTCTTGAAGGCACAATATTTGTCTTCTAAATGTTTTATAAGGAGAGCAGCTTGTTTCAGAGGGTAAACAAAAAATACTGGTACTGGAGAGGCTGTGCACACACTTGATTTATATCTTGCAAATTCAGTGTGGTGTGGATGGGCTCAAAGGGGGAAAAGGACCATCAAAAAATAATACAAAAATCAAGCAAAGTGAGAACCAGGTTTTCAGATTTATCAATTAGTGACTTCAAAAGTAATGGTGGCCTTCACAGCTTATGCTGAAGGATCTGCCTTGCTGTCTCTTAGCCTGCTCAGTTTTTATGGCAGGTGCTGAAGAGTTTTACTCTATTTGTAAGGAAACAAACAGGCCTCTGTGGTATCAATTAAAGTTCTTCTGCTGGGGAGGAAACCTGATTTGTAGGAAATGTTATGCTTAATATAGCAGTGTAAAAGGCTTTTAAACTATTCTTAATTCACATTTCACCCAGGAGATGTTGCCAGGATGGATACAGCAGTTTTTAATGCACTCATGGTTTCACTTTGAGAGGGACTGAAGAGCTCTGGCTGTTCTGTGACACTCTGAAAAGTGTTAACAGCTCACATGAAATGTAGGTGGAGCATTAGGTGTACATTTAGATCTATAGAAACACCCTAAAATAGGTCCTGATGAACTCATCACACACTGAGAAATTGGGATTGATGAGCAAAAACTCAAAAGCAGAGAAGCACAGAGCAGTCCTGGTTTTCAGAGCACTTCAAATGCTCCTTACTTGCATGAGGGGTTTGTTTATAAACCAGTAACATTTTTATGCTTAATTTGCATATGCTTATGTAACATTTCTCTCCTGCTTTAATCTGCTCGTGGCCAAAATAATGTTAGATCTTCTTCTTTGAAGTAACAAGGAGGTCTTTGAGCACAGCAGTGGAGAGCATGAAGAGCCCAAACTGGCCAGAGCTTTGATCAAAATTGGACAGGGATTTACATAGGATTACAGCAGTATGTAACTTGTAAAGACTTCTTCAAATACATATTTTTTTCCTCAGAAGCAGACATGGTAACTGCAGATGCTGTTATGCACTTGTATCACTGCAATCAGTTAAAGGCTTCTCTCCTTTAATCCATTGAGTTTTTATGAAAACTTTCATTTAGAAAGTGGATTTTGAATGTTTGTGGACATTGGCACAACCAGCAAATGCTATTGGCTTCTGGTGCTATTTGTCAGCCAAATATTTTCATTTTCAAGCTGGATTAATGGATTTTAGGAGACTGAGAACAGTCACACTTTTCATTGGTAGCTTCATCAAAGAAACCACACCCAAAACATTTTGCCCACTTAATCTGTGTCAACATTTTTTTTTTCCAAAGATATTTACTCATCTGCTTGGATATTAAAGGATATCCTTGAGGATGCAGATTTTACATTAGGGAACTCCTAGATCACTGGGTTATGTTTGCTGGTTTGGTCCAAACAAAATCCAGTTAAATTGGTGCAACAGCTTTGTCCTAAAAAGGCCTATGCTAATAGCCCTAATTTTAATTTTGTTTCTCATTTGTTAAGTCTTGGCAATACTACCATTGCAGACTTCACAGCAGAACATAATCCTCCTGAAAAATAGCATCACTGCTTGCTTTTGTGTAATTTATGTTTTTATTTTGATACTCCCTCTCAGAACAGGCTTTGAGCTCAGTCAGTGCTGCTGCTTTCCTAATCACACAATTCACTTTATTACAGCAGTGGCCAAAGTGGCCATTAGAGCTAATTGTCCTTTTTTCTGTCTAAAAGATGATTAAGTCTATCCAGCAAAATATCCACAGGCTGGAATTATGTGTAGTAACAAACCCTTGGAAATCCTACATAGGACAACCTGTGAGTTATACACAGAATCAATTCACTCCTCAGGATTTGGAGTAACTGTCCAAATTTAGCAGGTTTTGTTTCAAATCCAGCAATAATGATTTCCTGCTAGAAACTGTTCTTTGAACACATTTGGTGGGGAACTGCAGTCAGCTTATCATGGGTCAGGAAACAGCCAAGTGTCAAAATAGGCAACTCTCAAGTAGCTGTGAGAGAGAGGTGCCTGTGATGAGCCTTTTACCTCCCTGACTGAAACTTCCTGATGGAAAACACCCAGGTTTGTGGAAAGGAAGTGAATTCCTTGTAATTCACTGGTGGATGCTCTGTGGCATTTCTCACGTGGGAGGTTTGAACCACCTGCAGGATTCCAGTTTGTCCAACACAGCCCTGTCATTCACTGGAGCTTGTTTAGCATAAGCAGAGATTGTGTTGGTTAATGCATCCCTCATCTGCCTCTTTCCCACCGCTTGTGAGTCAGTATTTCAAAACCACTAATGCTAATTTAAAATTAATCAGCATTTTAAAAAAAGCCGGCCCAGGCTGCAGTGCCGCAGTAACTCCAGAATGTCGGCTGTGCACTCCAGCAACTCTGGCATCCCTTGGAAAGGAGAAGCTCCGTTTCCAGCAGCAGGAATGCTAAGCAGCACATCCCAGCTGGTGCTCTTTAACCCGGGTGTTTAGCTGGGGTGGGGCTGCTTTGTTGTGCGGGGTTATTTGCATTGTGTTCAGAGAGCTCCCATTCATGGCGTGGAGGAGCCTCCAGACAGGTGGAAAAAGGAGGAGGAGTGGTGAAAGTTGAATGAAGGAGATAACCAGAAGCCAAACTTTTCTTTTGTGTTTGGCATTTTATTTGATGAAACGGGCTGTTGTGTCCTTTGTGCTGCTGTGAATGGGTGCCCATCTGCTCCAGCGTGCTTGAGGGCTCTCCTGGTGCCCGCTCAGCTCTTGGCACTCTGCACAAACCTCTCCATCAGCTGCCCCAGCCCTCCTCCAAACACAAGTAAAGGTCAAGCTAAATTTCACAGACTAGAACTGTCCATCAGCTCTTGAACTTGATGAAGCTTTCATGCTCCTTTCTATAAAAGCAGGTTTAATTCTAGTGGTTTTCAAATTTTATTGGGAATTTTAGGGGACCTTCAAATTCTGCCCACGGCTGGTTTGATTTAACTTTGCTTTAAAAAGCAACTGTCTAAGGATTCTCTTGGAGTGGTTCTTCCTTAAAGTGATTGCTGCAGCAGAGGCTGGCTCAAAAAGATAAATTCCCAGCAAAAAGAGAAGGAAAAAGCTGTAAGTTAGTTGAAAGCTTTTTATTGAAGTTATATAAGCGTATTCATGGAAATCCTTGAACTCTCATGGTTTTTGCTATAAAGGAAAGTCAAACTCAACTATTGAACACTCTGGTTAAAGCTCAGGTATTTTTTTGGGTATAACTAATGTATTTCTGAACAATACTGCCAGATAAATACAGCTTTCAGCAGACACTGCATGAGCTGGAGGTTGTGTGTAATTCTGAGGCCTCTCAGAAAATTGTAAGTTGGAGAAAAAGCAGCGTGTTAAAAAAGCTCTAATACAAGGTGCATCAAATTTATGGGTTTGTAATTGACAGCCATGTGGATGAGTAACAATTTTATTCAGTTTTATACATTCTGCATGCTCTATTTTATGAGCACAGCTAATGGGAAAAGCTGAGGAATTCAATCCACTTCCTTGCAAGTGTTGGATTGGCCCCGATTTCATCTTCCTGGATTCACCACTGGAACTGCTGCATTGTGTGCTGGGATTCCTCCTGTTCAGGTGCATGAAAAACACTGATGCAGCCAAGAAAAACAGGGAGGTTTTAGTTATTTTAAAAATCAGTAGATTGTATTACACTGGGGGATGGAAATGAATGGCAAATGAGAATCGACCCAGGGCTGGATTTTTATGCCACTGGAATCTCTCAGAGTCCTGTTGCTGGTTTCCATGGGAAGCAAGGTAATTCATCAGCTGGGATCTGTGGTCACTCCTGCTGAAAATTGAAAGATATCTTTGTTTGCAGACTGGGAATCTGCAATTAGAGTTGGAGTGCTGGACTGTGGGGAAGAAGGGAACTATGAGACGTGCAAAGAATATGGGATTCACTATTACCCAACTCTTAGGGTAAGTGCAGAACATCCTGCCTTAGGCAAATGATGCATGTTTTCTAGTACTTAAGTTTTCATTGTTCTGTGGCTGGAGTTCTGCTTTGCTGAGAAAACTGCAGTTGATAAAAGATTCATTTGAGGGGGTTTTGCTGAATGCAAGAGCTGATGTAGCTGTTTTGAGCAGTAATTCATTTCTGAATCTGAAAAATTCTTATTGAAAGAAGATATCATTCTGTAAAGTATCATGTTATCACATATATATAACCATTAGTTTCAATAGATTTATTAGATAATAACCATTTGTATAAATATTTTTCAAATTCAGATATTACAGGATAATGTTTTTAGTTTTGGTGTGTGAAAGTAAAGGGAACACATTGAAATTTCCTCATGAAAACAGCTGATTGCATGACCACTTAAAAATTTACTCTTGATAGATCCTTCACTATTTTTGTGATTAATTTAATAATATTTCTAATAATAAAATGCTTAAACTGCCTTTTAAAGAGAATTCCACATTAGCCAAAAGTATCTGCCATTGTTCATTTTTAAGTCTAAATGCAATTTTTACCTTCTCAGTCAGTCTGGATTAATCACATTATTAAGTATGAGCAGAATGTGGTGGATGGAGAGGGTTGAATAAACTGTTTGTGATAACAGGAGAGGGAACAGGAGACATTTCAATGTAGGGTTTGTGATCTTCTACCCTGATAGTAAAACCAGTATTTTTATTTTCTTTTACTCTTTAAAGTTTTAGGCGTAGATTGTGATATCCTCTTTATTAAACACTGAATCTTTTCCATGTTATTTTTGTAGCAGAAGGCAGCCAAGCTCCTTTAGATCTCCTGTTTAACCACTGGAGGGAGTTGGGAAAATGTGAATAGTGTTCCAAGTACACACAGAGTTGGTAGCACTGATTTGGTGATCAGTTCATTTCTGTTTGGGTTAATGTTTGCAGGATCAATACACACCATTGAATTATGCATTAAGGGATTTTTCCTCTTGCCCTCAGGTAGGTGAGAAGCAGCTTTTTGGAACTCATAGGCTAAGAGGGAAAACTGTCTCCTGAGCAGATAAATAAAAATGTTTTGTAGTTAGAGCTGTAAAAATAAAAACTCTTGAAAGCCGTTTTTATTCCTAAACTGGGCTTTTTTGTCTGATACAGTGAATTTTCTTTTCTCCCACACAGTACTTCAAAGCATTTACAAAGCAGTTCACAACTGGAGAAAATTACCAAGGTAAGAACATTTTACTGTAAGAAATTCCCAGAGCAGTTTTCCTGTCAGCCAGGGCTGTGTCACACAGCAAAAATCCCTTTGCCTCTCAATTCCTTTGGACAGGCATGGGGTGGACACTAAATAGCTCTTTAATACAGAATATTTCAAGTACTCTATGAAGTGTTAATCAGAATTTTAGGCAAGCAAAACATTTCTCCAAGAAACTTGGGAATCACATTCCTATTTTTTTTTTTTTAATGTAGCTCTTAATTTTCAGAAATGGCTTGTTAATTTTTTTAATCTCTTTTTTTCCCACCACACTCCTCATCAGCACAAGATCCAATTTGCTCAGTCCTGACTCGGGTGCCTTTTGATCCCTCAGCCACTTTCCAGGCATCCTGAGTTGCACTGGAGCCCCTATTCAGATGGTGACTCCCTGAAAATAGGCTTATCCCAGGGTTTGTCAGGATCACAGCTTGAGGTGGTTTGTCTGGGACAAAAGTAATGTTGTCCCTTTCCATGGATGAACATTTATAAGGCCAGAGGTCAGAGGAGAGACCACCTGCACCATTAACCCTTCCTATACAAGAGAAACTTAGTTTTACCTCTTGGGCATTTGAAGTATTTTCTGCTTTTCACTGTGGTTCTTTTAAGGCAAATAAAATATTCTCACACTTGAGTTATTTCCTCCTCTTGTTCCATGGCTTTGTGGCCTCTCCATTTGGTAGGAAGAGTACACCTTGGCAGATTTTAATTTGTGGTTAATATCCTGCTGAAGTTGCCCACAGCAACTACTGTGAAAATGTTCACATTGAGAATCAAGCATTGTTTGAAGAGAAAATGAGCAAGACAGGCAGATGGACACATTTGGAAAAGTCTTGAGGTTTTATTAATTTTAGGGTGGGATGACAGCTTTTAAATGTGATCTCACAGCAACATGAAAATGCAATCCTACAACTAAATACTTTAGTTCCTTTTCTTCAGCCAAATAGTAGGCTGAGTTTTAAGCCTGAATTTAAAACAAAAACCTGACCTAGAAAAGCATGAGAAAACCCACATGCACAGCAAATCCTTCATGTGAGTCATTTTTTCCCAGTTTTCTGAAGGGTTGTGTTTTTTTGGAACCTGTTCCCAGCAGGAGCAGATCGAGAGCTGCAAACACTTCGTCAGATGATGATTGACTTCCTCCAGAACCATTCCCAGGAGATGAGACCTCCTGCTTGCCCATCACTGGATCCAGTGTTGTGAGTTCCTTGTTTTCAATTGTAGCTGCTCTCTGTTTACTTAATTAATTAAATAAACTGTAGAAGATTAAAAACCTTTAAAAAGTGAATTTTTTTTTTACTATCAGTTCTGCTATGAGATTGTAGAAGGAAATTTCATGAGTAACAGTGGGTATATTGCATTCTGTGCTTTTCTTTTCTTCAAAGATCCAGTGATCTCCCATCTCTTTTTGACAAGAACAGCCACCACTACACAGCCATTGTGTTTGAGAGCAACAGCTCCTACGTGGGCCGAGAGGTGAGGTGGGACTTGTGAGGGACAGAGTGGCTGTGAATGGATGTCACCATAAACCAGCTGGATTTGAGCTTACTTAGCCAAGCAACAGCTCCCTGAATGCAGCACTAGAGCAGATCACACATGTTTGGGGGATCATAAAACCCAGGGATTTTGCAGGGCTGTGGTGTTCACTCACACAGAGGAACTTGCTTACAAAAGAATGTGATGTCATGTTAACTTCTTCCATTCTTATTTTAGTAGAAGGTTAATTTATCCATTTCATTCTCAGCACAATTTTCTTTAAAGAATTTAAAAGATCACAACAAAAATACTGCCAGATTGCATCACTGTTTTGTTACTATTAGAGAACCATTTTTAGTACTCATTCTTCTGGACAACTGTTTGTAATAATCTAAATTCTCCAGTTCCCTTTCTTCACATATAAATTTTGGGAAATTAAGATGGTAGCATAAAATTATTTACCCAGTTCAAACACAGAGGAAGTGCAAGTCTTTAGGTTTTGCTTCCCTATAAAATATTTGATTGGGCAGCATTTCCCCACCCAATGAGCCTGTTGTTAGCTCAGACAACTTTTACTTTCCTCTTCCTGCTAAGATCTAGGATAAGTGAAGAAAAAAAATTGCATAATTACCCAAGCATAATCTGTGTGGAAACATCCAGTATCTGCAAAATGTTTCTAATTAGATTTGATGCTGAGATGGCCCTGTGTCATGAGTGGAGGAGATTGTGCTGCCAAAAGTGGTAATCACTATGGGATCAGGCTGCTTCCAGGAGCTGCTGTGGTGATGCAAGGGGGCATTACTGAAGAAATGTGAAGGTTATATAAAGTTCCTCAGCTTTTTATCACACTGGTTTTATTATCTACAGTTAGAGGGGAAGACAGAGTCATTTGATTAACACAAAGTGGAGTCTGCTTTCAGGATAAAAAATGTTTGTTAGTGTTATGTAGTATTTGAGCTTTATAGAATAGTTTAGTGAAACAGAAAATATAGCATTGTTTTCATGTTTACAACACAAGACAAAATGGACAAACCTTCCCATACTGCTGAAGAAAAGGAGGCCATGTGTCATCACTGATGGAAGGAAGGAGAAAAACACCAGAATAAACAAAAAAAAATTTAAAAAAGGAAGAAAGGAATAATAATTTCTAGAGAAGAGTAAATCTTCTTTAAGTGAAGTTGTTTGTGTGCGCAGAGCAGCCATAGCTGCACTTCCTGCAAACAGCTTAATGATGCCTTTAAAGGATAATGCACTTCACCTATTTATGTGTCTTGTCCTGCAAGATTGGATATTCCTTGAACAATGTAATAATTCATGGCATCCTCTCATTACCCAGGTTATCTTAGACTTGATCCAGTATGAAAACATCGTGGTGAGGAGAGCCTTGAATTTTGATAAACCTTTCCTGGAGAAACTGGGGGTCACCTCAGTCCCCTCGTGCTACCTGATACAGCCCAATGGCAGCCATGGATTAATTAATAAGTAAGTAATTATCTGTCAGATGGCTATGAGGAGGTTCTTAACTTAAAAAAAAAAGTCAGGATTTGATGTTCTGATGCCTCATCAATACATTGTACTGCCTGAACTTGTGTGTTCCCTATATTATCAATAAAAAACCTAATGCTGCTTTTACTTACCACTTTTGCCTATTTATAGCTTCAATTTATTGTTGTGATACTTCTGAGAGGAAAAAAACTTTGGAATAAAAGTGGAAAAAATAAATGAAGCATCAAAGTCCTTAAAAAAAAACATTTCTTGTGTAATGTGAACTGACATTTGGATAAGCATTATTTGTTCTTATTTTGAATGGAATTTCACCCCCCTAATCCAAGTGATTTGTTGTTCATAAATTGAACATTATTTCTTTTCAGTTTGTATCAAAACAGGCCATGCTGCATTAGGACTGTAAAACATAAACCAAAGTGAATAGCTTATTTTATAAATACAGTTATTTGCTTTGGACATTCACTTAGCCTGAGATTAAAGGTGATCTCTCTTTGTCCATTTGCAGTTTGAAGCCTCTGCGGTCTTTCTTTTCTTCATATTTAAAGTCACTGCCAGGTGTAAGGAAAAAACTCCTTTTGCCACTGCAGCTGCCTGCTCCAGAAAACAAAGAGGAGAGCACAGAAATCAAGGTGTGGAAAGAGTTTGATAAGTAAGTGATGCCCTTGATTTTTATAAATTTGATTATTAAAAATTACCTGCAGCTTTTTCCCGCCACGTGGGAAGCTGTGCTGTAATTTATTATAAAATCCTAGTGCAGTTACATATTTTACTTCATTTCACTCTGTTCAGTTCAGTTGTGAGCAGCTTTTCAGACAATTCACAGGTGAAATTACTGAGATATTTTGGCTTTAGCAGCAAATGTCTGCACTGCTCTGGAAGGAATGTTTTTACCAGAAGTGTTGTGAAATATTCAATGCCTTGAAAATACCAAGGGCTTATCACCCATTACCTGAAAGAAGTGATCAGTGATCCTGAAAAAATACATGGTAAAATACCAAGCTGTAATATTTCTGTAGGAAATTCTCTGTGTGTGCAGTGGTGAAACAGTGCCCAGTGAAAAGGGCTTGCCAAATGCAAGTATAATAGAAAATACTAAAGTCACTGTAAAAGATGTTTATCACCCCAAATCCTCTGAGGTTTATCTTCACCCTCTTTCCCTCTTTGAGAAAAGGATGCAAAGCCTTTGCAGAGAGATAATCCCTCAGCATCTTTAGATGGAAAAGATGTGGGACTGAGTGCTTTAATATAATACTTATTTTCCTTTCGTGGACACTATTAGTGTCATCTTCTTTCAGTGGCTATTATAAAATACTTTATATGGAACATTCAGTTAGCAAAACAACTTAGTTAAATTGAGCTGCTTTCCAGCAAGGCAAAATCTTGTTGACATGAATCTCCACTCCAAGTATCTTCTAAATAGGATCCTTTTGGAGAACCTCCTGCATTCATGTGGATGTCTCTTTATTTAAGAAACTTGAAGCAGAATTTTGCTGGTTTTTATAATTTAAGTGAGTACTTTATTAATTAAGGAGATAAATTCAGAATAAGTATGTGGCTTAAATTAAATTTTAGATGTAGTATGTATGATTATTGATGATTCTGTCTTTTAACATGTTCTTTCCTGCATGTTATTTAGGAGGTGGTAGCAGCCAGTTTTTTCAGTGTTTGTTTTTTAATTCTGTATTTTTAGCAACAGCAGTGCTGTTCTTACAAGAAGTGTGAACTCAGTGAACTTCTGTTTGTTCAGTTCCATTGCTCTGTCTCACACTGCCTGAAAAGCATTGAAAGCTGGGGCTGTGTGCCTGATGCATTTGTACTTTGTAAAGCAGGTCTAGTTATGAAGATATTTGGTTGTGAGAAGGAACTTTGAAAATGTTTTATTTGGTTTATGTGTACCTGTCAGAACTTTTGTCTTAAGAGCTGCTGTGTTTTAACTGGGAGGTAAAGGACCTGCAGTAAAACTGCTGCATTTGGGAGAGGATTTCTAATTCAGTCCTTTCCAACACTGACATTTTCAGTCTTGTTTGCACCCCTGCCCTGTGTAGGATCCCCTGTTGTTCAGAGCATGTCCTGTTTCTGTTTGTGGTCAGCCCAGCAGAGAAGCTGTAATTTCCTTACACCAGGGCTGTAATTCCATTACAAGGTAAAGCTGGCTGGGAGACAAAAAGTTCAGTCAAATGTAAAAAAAACTTTCTCATGTGTGGTTGTGCCTCAGTTGTCCAAACTCTGCCCGTGCCACTGGGCAGGGCAGGACCCTGCAATCTGTGGGGTGGCTTTAATGACACCTCCTCTCATCAATTTGACCTGAGTGAGTGCTGAGGGAAGGAGTGGCAGGAGGCTGCCAGAGCATCTCAGGATTGATGTGTGTTGCAGGTCCAGGCTCTACATGGCTGACCTTGAGTCAGGATTGCATTTCCTGCTCCGGGTGGAGCTGGCCACGCACAAGGCACTCGAGGGAGCTGAGCTGAAAACCTTCAAGGACTTTGTCACCATCTCTGCCAAGGTAGGCACTTCTGGGCTTTGATTATTTGTGAAGATAAAGTGACTCCACCAGAAAATTTATCGTGGGACATAAGTCTCTCAAAATGTCTTGCACAGTGTGTGCATCCTCAGTAGCTTAAAAGAGTTTGGTGGGTTTATTTAAAGGCTGTTTTTGAGGTGTTGTTTGCTGTTCTGACATACTTACAGGGTTAAAATGCAATTTAATTTCACCTTAGGGGGCTCAAAATTAAATAAAGCTCAAGTAGTCTGCAACATATTGAACAAACACTGTAAATATAGTCCATTTATCAGATTTTCAGGATAAGTAGCTATTGTTACTCAGTGGGATTAAACCAACCTTTGTTTTTCATTCTTGACTGTTGGATTTCATTAATGCATACTTGGCAAATGCTGTTCTATTTAGAGATGTTAGTAGCTTCTGTCTGAATTTTAAATATAATTGAGATACTGATTTTGATTAAATAGTTATTGAAAAATAACTGAGCTATTGAATATAATTGAGTATTTTAAAATTAAAAATGCTTATGTGTTACATTTGCATGAAAAAATATAATATAATGTGATATGACTTGAAAAAATTTAAAATAATTTTGCTTTATAATTCCACCTTCCTGAAATGACCAATATATTTCTATTTTTATTTCCTGTGTGTCTAACACTACGTTTTATTTTTAAAAAGTGAATCAATAACTCTTAAGGGAATAATAAGGCCTATATTTCCATTTCCAAATATCTGGGTTTATCTGAAAATCAGACAGACAGTTCCTTACCCAGCCAGCTCCCCCCTGCATCCATCAGAGGTCAGAAATCTCCAGCTGGCCTCATTTCTTTAAGAAAGTGTGCTGGTAATCTTTCCATCATATTATCCCTAAAGCATCCTCTGTTCTTCCCTGTGGTTCCTGCCCAGCTGAAGTCATTTGATTCCCTGACTGTTGATGATAAATGGGGAATGTTCTCTTTTAGGTGCCTGCTCATCTCCACCTGTCCTTCCCACCAGGGGTTGCTATCCTTTATTTGCCTTTTTTTTTGGTCATGTAACATTTTCCTTGCTTCTCTCATTCATATTTTCAGGTGTTTCTGTTAGTAAATTTTATATATTCTTCTCCTGTTTATGGTGATGGTCAGTCCAAAGGCACAGAGGTCTCTGATTCCCTGCTTGGAATTTTCATGACTGAAATCCTGCTGCCTCTGGAAGGGTCCTAAAGAATGGCAGATACTTGACTTAATTCTGTAATAATTCCAACCCTCATTAAATCAAAATAGCATTTCTGCTGTGAAATAATGGCCTTACCACTGATTTACAGTTCCTCACACTCCCCTGCCAGGCTCTGGCTCCTGTAAGTTCTGAGTTAAGGAAGTCCCTGATTCCAGATCTCTTTGGAAATCACATGAAAAGGAAAATATTCTTCTGGATAACAACTCCTACACTTACAAAAATCTGACTAAAAAGAATGAATTTTTGTGATTGATCTTCCAAAAGTGAGAAGGATTTCAGCCTCTATGTTTTACTGAGATGTTTTACTCTGTTTTGAGCATTCTGAACTGAATGAGCATTCTAAACTGAATTATCTTAATGTGACATTCTAGATAATGTTAAGTTGTTCTGTAGCATCCTTGCCTGCTTCATTTTTAACATTTTGTACAAAAAAACTTGTTGAATTTTGTAAGCAAAAGCTGGTGTGAGATGGCTTTTTACTGAAAGCAAAACAAGCAACTGATTAATGTAAAATTAAGCATTTTACAGATGGCAAAAACATTTGGATAAAACCAAAACCGTCTCGTTGCTAATGAGATTTGTGCTCAAAAATATTGTCTCCCTTGTTTTTTTTATTTTTCTCAGCTTTTTCCTGGCCGTCAGCCTGTGGTGAAGTTGTTAGAGACCTTGCAGGAGTGGCTGGTGAGCCTTCCATTAGACAAAATCCCTTATGATGCTATCCTGGATCTGGTCAACAACAAAATGCGGGTAAGCTGTTCCCAGTTCCAGCATAAAACAGGGCATTAGGAAAGGATAAGATTCTCTATCAATCTAAGACATCACTTACTGCTGCTCCCCCAGTCATAATGGAGTTATAAGAAGGTTAAAATGAAAATAAAGTGAAATCATTAGCAGAAAATACCAGCCCACATCCACACAAAGAAATTGAAATGAGAGAATTGAAACACGCAATCCTGGCTGGGTTTTATAATGAGCAAGCAATACTTGTTCCCTAATGTCATCCCCAGGGATGCAAGATTCCCAGAGGATATTTCTGACTTTGCTGTGCCTGCTGTCAGCAGGATTCTCTTGAAGGTCAGAGTTTAAGTGATGGGAAATTTACCCAGTGAAATGTGCATTATTCCTGAAGAGTTTCCCCAAAAACTCTCTGATTTCCCTGCTGGAATTCCATCCCACTTTGGCAAAGCCCTGTCATAGGGTTGTCTTTGCACAGAACTTCACATTTTCTTCCCTATTTCTGTCTGAAATTTGAAAGCCTCCTGTGTGTTTTAGGAAGAGGAGAGAAAAGTCTCAGAAACTAAAATCTTGCACTGGATTTCAGGTGCAATGAATAAGAAGTGGCTTTGCTCCAAGAAGAAATCATATGGAATTTTACAGCCAGTTAAGGCTTTACACTGTAAATCATGTAAGCCCTGTGGAGTAATAGGGAATTTTGGATGTGCCCAGGGAAGCTGGAGCTCTGGCAGTGTACAGGAATATTTTAATTTGTTGTGGTTTTTTGTTTTTTTTTTTTTTAAAGAATCTTCACAGGTTGAACTATTTCATGTGTTGTATCATACTGATTTTAGTAGGTTTGGTGCCAATGACTGAACAATTTGTATCTTGTCCAAAAGGGATGAGTTTCATGATGATTCTTTAGAGTATCTGAGACATGAGGATTTTTGTTTGCCTGAAGCAAGAACTGATTAACAAGTGCAGAAATTCACTTACTGTTCTTTACCCTGGATCACCTCAATTCCATGTGCTGCCACACTCAGTGGTACATTTAGCCCCCAGAGCAGCACATACCTTAAATACATCTCTTTTTTTGCAGATTTCTGGGATATTTCTCCCCAGGAAAGTCCAGTGGGTTGGCTGCCAGGGCAGCAGACCAGAGCTGAGGGGCTACAGCTGCTCCCTCTGGAAGCTGTTCCATACCCTCACTGTTCAGGCTGCACTGAGACCAAAAGCTTTGCTAAACACAGGTGAGCAGCAAATATTTTTTGGTGTGTAAATCCTCAAGGAATCAGTTTGTGGAGGAGAGTGGCTGCAGGGCTGCACCAGCAGGGGTCAGAGCTTGGCTGCAGCAGGAAGGTCTGGAAATGTGCTAAATAAAGTCTGTGGCCCTAAAGCTGGGAGTAATAAAGCAGAAAAAGGAAAAGAAAAACAAAACAAAACAAAACAAGATCATTTCAAACAAAGAAATCTTGAGCTCCCTGAGAAAGGATGAGAATGATTCAGGTTACCTGAGGTTGAACTGGGAATTAAATTTGAGGAAAATGAGGTTTAACCATACAGTTCAGTAACTATAAAAAATGTACAGCCATTAGCTGATCCTTCTGTAATGTTATTTCTTAAATACTGAATGTTATGACTTTTTGTTTTTTTTTTTTTCAGCTGAATGTACCTGTCATTAATCCCTGCAGTGATTGACTGCTTTGCCAGCACTCTGTAAAATTGCTCATTTTTAGACTTGCAGCATCTTGTGAAGCTGAGTGTTAATATCCTGCTTAAGAAACATGCTGGTTATAAAATCTATTCTATTCTCCTCACCCAGTGAAAATAGAATCACTAATGCTAAAAGTTTGTTTTTTATTCTTGCCAGGACAGTGCTTTGTTTGGTTACAGTTCTATTTAGTTTTCATTTGAAGCCTTTTAAATGTCTTTTCCAAGGAATATGAGAATTCTACATGAACATCAGAAAACTCAGAAATTTTCCATTTACCAGTTGTTGTTTGTATGTTAAAAAGGATTTTATTATTTCACATTACATCCATACATTTGTCCAGCATTATGTGCAGAGTGAAAATCCTTCAAATCTGAATAATTCTCCTGCAGAACAGGCATTTTTTGATAGCAAATCATTCTGTTGTTGATTTTTGTTCCTCTGTTTTGTTTGTTGCTCATGGGGCAGTAGATTTAATTTCTTCAATTTAGTGCATTCACTTGAATTTCTTCAATTTAGTGCAGTGAGTTTGAAGGGTTTGTGCTGGATGCTTTTGAGCTGTTCAGCAGGATCCTGCATAACTTAAATTTCCCCTTTTAGTCCCAAAGTGTTCTGATTAAATCTAAAAAAAAATCTTCATATTTAATTACACAAAATTGCCCCTCAAATTGTGTGTTTCAGGCATGAGCCTGAAGTTAAAAATACATTGTAGAACCTGAGAACTCTTTGGCACAGTTAACCCTGGCTGTAAATCGGGCCAGATATGTGATGATCACTTCTTATGGTGAAAGAATTGGGTCAGTCTGAGACTGTGGGATTATGTCTTGGGAGGTTTTCCTCTCCTTATTGCTTGTTTAAATCCCATCTACTAAAAAGCATGATGTACTCCCTAATCCTTCCCACCACAGGTAGGGTTTTATGGTTCTTGTCCACTTTAAAGATTAGGGTTACCCTGAATTGCAGTAGTTTGGGAGGAAAGAGAAAAGGAGGATTACACAATGATACATGGCAGATGTTAATAGAAGATTCATCTCGGGGCTGATAAAAGAAAAACAAACAAAATGAGCCATTTTGCAATTGTTTGCTTCCTGAAGCAGATGTATTTCTCTTGATCATCCCCTCTGCTCGAGGGCCTGGCACTCTGGGTGAACTCCCTGTGGCTTTCTTGATAAAATGATTTTATTGGGTTGTGTTTGATACATTTTAATGCTGAGTGGGGAAATCTGAAGCTGCAGTGGGAGTAGCAGGAGGGATCCAAAGGAACTCAGGACAGAAGTGCTCACACCCAAGGATGTGTAAAATCATTGTAGAAACCATTTCCTGAGCACACTTCATCACAAGAAATGTGGTTTTAGGTAACAGGATGTGTTGGTGTGAATAAGACAGGCTTGTGGATTTTATAATAAATTATCTGGCATTTTGAAATCTATAGCTGAATTTGACAGATTTCCCCAACAAATTAATTTTCAAGGGTGTATCATTGCACAGGAGAACACATGAAATTAAATTTGTGTATGAATCTCTTCTTTCTTCACAAAGAGATAATTTGGTTGTGTTTATTGTTTTTCCTAAATACATATTTCAATATAAATGGTAAAACTGTTCTGCCTGAAATTCGTTTTAACTTCCAAAATAATTTTCCAGCCTTTCTTTTAAGGCAGTTATTTAATCTGCTTTAATCTCATAGCTTTTATTTATACATGTCTGTTCAATCACAGATATTGAATGGCTGAGGAAAAATCAGGGGTTTTTTTAGGATTTCTTTTGGGCCTTAAAGACTTCTTTTTGCTACTGTGTTTAAGAATATCCTCTTGTTCTAAATAAAGGTGTTAATGACAATCTTTATATACTTCCCATATCTATAACAGATGAGTGCTCTGATAGTTTGAGCAGGTTTTGTTGATTTTTTTTTTCCAAGAAAACAAAGCAATAGTAAATTACTCATGGTGTTCAGCAGCAGGAGTCTGTAATTTGATCAATCTGCACCATAAAATGTGTTTAATTTGACAAATGTGTGCTCGTGGTAACACACAGGACATTTTTAAATACATTTTGACATAATTTACTGGGTCAATTAAGCATGAATCAGAAATTCTGTGCGACAGAGATGAAACCATTAGGATTTCAACAAATTATATCAGCTTTTCAAGGCACTTAGAGATGTGAAGAGCTACCTGCTGACACAAGAAAGCCACAAAGTTCTCAACTTGTGCAGGCCTTATCTTCTTGCTGAATTAATTATTCTTTTGCATTATCTTTAGTGTGGAAGTGTGAATGTTATAAAAAGAATCACGTTTCTGTTTATTTTAGGAGGAATTCCTGATTTACTCTCCAAAGTGTTGCTCAGCAAACATTCATTTACTTATTGGGCAAGAGCTTGGAGAAAGTCTCTAATTCCACAGGACTTGTGACATACAGAAAGTGTGAATTTTGCATATTTTAACAATTTCACTATGTTCTCTGATAAAAATAATGTCTGCTTTTCATCAGCTAAGTTTGGTTTTCCCCTCAAGTTTGAAGATACTCTGAAAGGAGAAATTTTGCTGTAGAGACCACTTGACTTTTGTTTGATTGTGGTGTTCAGGGTAGCTTTGAGCCCAGTTTTACAGGCTGTGTGTTGGTACAAAGAGCCACTTTAAATTGCAAAAGTGATTCCTTTCAGATCAGGTGTTGATTCTATGGATCAAGAATGGAGCAGCTTTTCCTTTCCTTCTCCCCCCTTCCCTTTCCTGCTGTTGGAGCTGTGTCTGTCCCTTGTCTTGTAGGTCTTGAGGACAACCCCCAGATTGTGCTGCAGGTGATGAGGAGATACATCCAGCACTTCTTTGGGTGCAAGGCTTGTGCTCAGCACTTTGAGGAGATGGCCAGAGAATCCCTGGATTCTGTGAAAAGCTTGGACCAGGCTGTTCTGTGGCTCTGGGAGAAGCACAACGTGGTGAACAACAGGCTGGCAGGTAGGGGAGAGAAAGAAACTCCTGAGCCAGGGCTGGTAGAGAGTGAAAAACATCTTTCTCAGAGCTGGTTTCTTCTGAGATCTCACCTGTTGCTTGGTGAGGCTCTTTCTGGAGCACAAATCAAAGGAGCAATTCAGCTGCTTAGCAGTGGATAAAAAAAAATAATTACATTTCTTTCTGTACCAGTTTAGGGTTAAAACCTGCCTTTGTTTTGTTTAGGAAAATGATGGCAATTGAACAAGAGGCTTCCTCAGGATAAAAGAGCCTCAACTTTTGGCAGATCAGCATCTGAATAAAATAAAATTACTGTATAAAGGAAATCTGTGCCTCCTCCAGATCCCTGTGTTTTCAGCTGAAAGTGCTGTTAAAATACTGGTTGTGTTTAATCCATTCTGTTATGAAGGTATCAAGTAACTAAAGCACTAAAGAAAATTGGTTTCTCTTTGCACTAAATCCCTGTCTGCTGTTATGGATCTGGGTAATGCAGCATTAGTTACAATTTCAATATGCTACATTGTGTTCATATTATGCTCCTGCTGCATTCCCAAGATTTATGAAGAATTAAATACTGTTGTGAGTACAAAGAGTTTGCCTCCTTTCTCTGAGGAGAAAAAAAGTAAATAATAAGAGATTAAATAAAAACATCCTCTAATTTTGGTTCCTATAACAGGCAACTCCTGTGGACTTGGAGTTGCCAAGTGGTGGAGCAATGCACTTATTTAGAACATTAAGGTATTGGAAAACTCACATGGATATTGATTTAGGTGATGCAGCAGCCAGCTAAAATACCCTTTTAGTAAGAAGTATAAACACACTGGAATAAATAATAATGTTAAATTATGCTTTTTCAGTTTGCTAAAATTTCTCTGTGGGACAGTGATGTATTTTCACCCTTAAAAGCTGCATCTGTATTTGTGGTGCTGTGTGAGAAATGATGTTTGGTCAATGAAAACACCTTGGGCTGGGGGTCAGGAGGTGCCTGGATGTGGCTCTGCCCTATTGAATTATTCCCTGTTCCTTTGGAGTGCACAGGATTTACAACATTTCCCTCTTTGGCAGGAAAACACAAAGTACAGGGAGTTTTCTGTTTGTAACCTTGCTGTAAGACATCTTGTTTCTGCATTTTTTTATTGAAACAAATTGATTGCTGAGTGATCTTTAGGATAAAAAAGCCAGTTTGTGCTTTTGCTCGTAAATATCAAGGAGACTGTTATTTTTAAATAGCTTTTGAATCCTTATTTTACCCAAAATCATGAGGAATTTCCTGCTTTTAAAAAGAATAAAAATAATAAAATTATAATCAAATGCAAAATTATTATTTCTAAGATATTTTAAGTGCTAGTGTAATAATCAGGTAAATAAATTGGGGTTTTTTTCCAGGTGGAGATTTTTTTTCTAAAAGTTATCTCCATTCACATTTTAAAATATTGTTTTTTAGAGCAAAGTGTGAGACCACCTGCAGCATTCAGCTCAGAAACGTTGCCAGAGCTGTGAGCATCTGAAATGTTAAAATTATATCTAATTCAAGACAGTGTTACATATTTAAAGACTTGGTTTTTAGCTGAAAAATATATCTTAAATATGAACATGGCTTTTAAAATAACTGCAAACAATTTGTTCTGGTAATGATGTAGAGATGTGGAAAAGCAGGCTTGGGATGGAATGGTTCACAACACAGGAACATGAAAATATCTGAGTGTCTGGCCTTGGAGCTGCTCTTGCAAACCAGGCAGAAAACAGGGATTAAGGAGTGAAAAGAGCAGTTTGTTTTGCACCACAATTCAGGTTAACCCTGCAGGGCCCAGGCTGCTGTGTGTTCCTGCCTTGTAAAAGCAGCAATTGCAGGATTTGGGGTTGGGATTGAAATGCTGCAGCTTTTACTGTGAGAAAAGGGAAATAACTGTGATTTAGTGATTGTATTTCAAAATGTTTTGGGTCAAAATTGATGGAAAAACTTCCAAATTTGTGATTGTCTTTGTTTAATTCAGTTATTGTGCTGTGGCTTTTTATGCCAACCTCACTGAAAGTGGAAAACACTCCCTGGGCAGTGTCTGATGGTGCAGCTTTCCCACTTCATTCCTCCTGACTTTTTTCCATTTATATTTTTCTCCTCCAATTAGGTGATTTGACCGAAGACCCAAAATTCCCCAAAGTTCAGTGGCCAACTCCAGACATTTGTCCTGCATGTCATGAAGAAATCAAAGGGCTGCACAGCTGGAATGAAGACCAAGTCCTGCAATTCCTGAAATCCCACTACAGCAGTGAAAATATTCTCTATAAATACACCGAGAGCCAGACTGACCCCAGTGACAACGAGCAGGGAGACACCAGGGAGGTGAAAGACAAAAACCTGCAGAAGAACTCGGGGGGAAATGGAGAAAACAAGCTCCAGGATAAGGAGAACCCAGTAGATCCAGGCTCCAAGGTGTTGGAGAAACCAATGGGAAATCCCGGAGCTGTCCAAGGTAGCGGCAAAAACGCAGCTGCATCCGTGAACCTCAAAGGGACCAGGCAGGCTGTGTCCTTCCTAGGGATTGGATTTTCCAACCTAGACATGAGTCTGTGTGTCATCCTCTATGTGGCATCATCCTTGTTTTTGATGATCATGTACTTTTTTTTCCGGGTGAGGTCCAAGCGCTGGAAAGTGAAGTCTCACCGTTCCTCGGTGTAGGAGCTCTCGCTGTACGTGGCTGTTCAGTCCCAGACACAGCTTTAATATTTATGATCAGGGATTTTATATGCAGTATTCCTTGTGTCAGAGCCCTTTCTTCCCGTGGCATTTCCCAGGTGTTCAGCTGAACAGGTGGAGCTGGCCTTGAGATCCCCAGGCTTTGCCCAAGGCCACGTCAATGTCCTCACACGGGAGCGTTGCATTTGGCAGTTAAGATTTTTCCATGACTTCCCACCAACATCCTTTACTCATTTCCAGAGTAAACATTGCATTATGCAATCCTCTGTGCCTGCTGGAGAAGGAAATTGGATATTGTTTTGTGTATTTTCAAGTCAGGTGTTTGGTTTTTTTTTTTAATTCATCCAGAGCTGATTTCACCTCCCCGAGTGCTGAACGGTTCCTCTCAATGGTACCTTGGCTGCTTCACTGGGGGAAGCAGGAATTCTGATGTTTCTTTTCAGGAAACACGAGTTCTCTTCTGATTAAATCAATTCTAAGCCTCTGTGACTTTCTGAAATATTATTTACATATTTAAAGTAGGAAGCATTTCATGTTCAAATCATTCATCCATTCTCTGGTGCATTCCAGCCAAGGATATGTGTGTGTCATCACTAGGATGAGAGTTTAGGGGCACCATTAGCAGCCTGATTCTGATTGCTAAGTAATTATGGTGTTAACCAGGTGGAAACCAATCCTGATGAACTCTAGGAAAGGAAAACAGTGTTTTTAGTGAAGGACAGCAAGATTTGTGTTACCATGGCAGAACAGATTGGAAAATCTGCAAATACTGAGTTTCTTCTCTTGAATTTCTCCATCACAAGAGAGCAGTTCACACTTCCCTTGGTATTTCCACCCAGAGCTGCCCCATTCTGGGATGTCCAGTTCCCTTTACAGCTCAGTGTGGAGCAGCAGTGAGAAGAAATCATGAAAACATTACAAAATCATCCTTGGGAGTAGGAGTTGCTGTGATCCTGGCTGGGGGGGATAATTCACATTCTGGATAGTGAAGTTTATAATCCTATCCAATGTAATTGAGCATGTTCTAGTTATCCATTACCTAATCTTTAGTTAATCCTAATAGGTTTTGGCCTCAATGTTTTCTCGTGGCAGTGAGTTCTCCAGATTAATTATGTTATATAAAAAGGCTTTTCCTTTCAATTCTACATTTGCAACTTTTAATTTAATTGAATGTTTGCTGGCTCCTCTGTTACATGAGAAGGAATGAGGAGTCCCTGGCCAATTCCCTGGATTTATACCATTGGTGTGTCCCCTGATTTCCCTCAGAAGCCCCAGCATAGAAAAGTTTGAAGCCTGGCAACAAAAAAGCACAAAAACTCGACAGGGTTATTTTTTCATAATCAAACATTGGCTGTTCACAAAACTGAATATTTCTGATGTGTCTCTGCAGCAACCACTTGGAATGACAGAACTGAGATGCAAAGATTCACTGTCCCTTGTAGCTGAAGTTTATCACAGTAACACCCACACAGAGGAACAACTTTTTGGGGTTGCTGTGAGCATGTCAGAGGAAGAAATCTCAGTTCCCATAACCCTGTCCAAGATTCCTGCAGAGGGGCTGGGTCTGTGCCCTTAGAGGACCCTCAGAATTCCAGAGTTCTGGCAGAAGGAACCATCCTGGGTCTTTCCTCTTTAGGAATTTATGACTCCCATCCTTAGAGCAGCTGGGCTTGGATATTCAAACACCCTCTAAGCACAAGGGTGGTGCTGAGCCCCTGGGGAAAGGGCTCCAGCCTCATCAGGGCCCTTTGGTTTGGGCTGAAATCCAGTGAGAGATCCTAGGAAAACCTGGAAATTCCACACTGACTTTTGAAAATCAGGTAACTTTGGGGTGGCCCCATCTGGGCAGGTGTTCTCAGCCCACCAGCAGGGACACAGCTTTAAAAGAAACACCAAACACCAGGAAAACCTAACCCAGCACAGCAGTGTTGGATCTGGAAAATTGGGACAGTTCATTCCTGCTGTCACTATTGCACATTCTCAATTTGAAATTCAGTCTTTAGTTGTTTAGAATTCTAACAAATACACAGACCTGGTTTCATAAGCTTTGACTCATTCTGCTCATTTTTGTCTGCACATGAAAGCAAAAGGCCTTGGGGGTTTGTAGGGATGATTTTGCCATTAAAAACAGCAAATGTGGGTTTGGAATAAAGTTTGGGGGTTTTGCTACACACATTTAAGTTCCACATTGCTGTGACCCTGCTGCAAACACAACAAAATGAATCAATACTCAAACTTCAGTGGCTTTTTTTGTCTCTTCAGAGTATAAAAGTATGAAATTAGTGAAATTAGGATGTTGCTTGTTCATGCTGGTGCTCCAGCTCTTGCCAGTGAACCAGCCAAGGCTTTCACTTCAATGGGAAAGTTGGGAAGGTTTTCTTGACTTGAGTAAATCTTGATTTGTTTGGATTTATTTTCTGTCTTGCTAATGACAGATAATACCATTTTATGTCTCTGTAATGACACAGTCTGTGCTGGGGGATGGGTGATGCTGCCAGGAAAGTGTTTCTGGTTTAAAAATTGCCTCCAAGCCCCACATCCTCAGCCTTGCAGGGTTTATTTGTGTGGTGTGTTGTCCACAGAGGTTCCTGCAGTGCCACTTCCCTGTGGGAATTGTGCTGTGCTGGGGGCAGTCACTTGGCCCTTTGTAATTCATGGAGCTTTCTTTGCTCTCGGGATGTTTTCAAATAGGAAATATTAAAATAAATGGAACAGAATGTGCCAGGAGAGACAAAAGCTGCAAGTGCTAAAGAAAGCTGATGAAATTATTTGTGAGAACTTCTAATTTTCTGCTTCCAGCAGTGCATCCACCCTGCTGTTCCTGCACAGAACTGGATGGGAACAAAGGTCCCAGGTGTGGTGTTGCACATGAGGTGTTGAAAATAGTGACAACACCATTTCAGTAATTTAAATGTTCTATTTATTTGAAGTCAATAACTTGACATTTCCAAGTCTGTTCTGGTTGGGTTGGGTTTTTACTGTCTCGTTCCTCTCTTGGAAGGAAAAGTGACTGTTTTGTACTAAACTGTAAATTAGTGTGCTTGTTTAAAATAAACTGCAAACGTTTGGGCAAAGTGGATGTGTTTGGGCTCTTTACCTGTGTTTGCAAATTGTTTTGAGCTGAACTCTGTTGCCAGGACAGCTCATGAGCATGTCCATGATAAAACAGATCCAGCATCTTGGGGAGGTGTATTTTTGAGCCCAGACTTCTCAGGAACTGCTAAGGAATCTGAAAGAGGGAAGAGAAGATAAACCAGGAAGAAATAAATGAGCGGGTTGGTTTTTATTAATGGATGTTTTTTATTAATGGCAGAAGCCCAAGTGAGGAAGGCCATGGGCAGGTCTGGTGCCTGCAGCTCCCTGAGCAGGGGGACACAGGAGGGTGTGCAGGGAGAGATCAGCACAAGGGCTTTTGTGGGGCCCTGGATGTCACAGCATGAGAGACCACGGGGCTGGCAGGGACCTCTGATGGTCCTGGGTGGGTCACAGCCCTTTCCCTCTGTCCTGGGTGGGTCACACCCCCTGCCCTCTGTCCTGGGTGGGTCACACCCCTCTGTCCTGGGTGTGTCACAGCCCCTCTGTCCTGGGTGGGTCACAGCCCTTTCCCTCTGTCCTGGGTGGGTCACAGCCCTCTGTCCTGGGTGGGTCACAGCCCTTTCCCTCTGTCCTGGGTGTGTCACAGCCCCTCTGTCCTGGGTGGGTCACACCCCTCTGTCCTGGGTGGGTCACAGCCCCTCTGTCCTGGGTGGGTCACAGCCCCTGCCCTCCCTCCTGCCCGGCCACAGCTCCCCCCCGCTGCCCCGTGCCCGGGGGAACCGGCACCACCACACACGGGTTTGCTTAAAGTGCTTCCGTAGAGGCTCAGACTAAAAATCCACTTAAAAACCGAGCTTGGAAGGGACCGTGTGTGCCATCAGCTGCCCCCGAAGATGTCCATGGCCCCGGGGAGGGCCAGTGCTGGTGCTGCTGGCACCCGGTGTCACTGCAGCACCGTACGGGTCCCACTCGGGCAGCACCTGGAGCCCAACTCCCGCCTGGCATTGCTGGCTGCTTCATTGGTGACCCCAATCCTGGTCCCCAAGTGTCCCCCTGCATTCCCAGCCTCACAGGGCTGGGCTGTCCCGCAGCCTGGAGCCTGTCCCCGGCCAGATGAACCATCCCAGGGGACAGCCCCGACCCGGCCCTGGGCCCCGCAGGACCCGGGGGAGGGCAGGGTGCTCTGGGCTCGGTGCCTCGGGGTCGGGGGCTCGCTGGGGCTCCACGGCCGCCCCCAGGAGCGGGCGAAAGTCGCGGTGCTGCCGTCGGCAGGAGCATATGTGAGTTTGGAGGCTCCCGCCCCTAAGCTGCTTTTATTAATTTGTAATCCCCTGCGAGCAGGAGGTAAAGGGATTCGGGGGATTAACGGGCTCACAGTAACAACCACAATTATCAGCTCCGGCTGCCTGCGGCAAGCGGGGCGCTCACGGACGGGGCTCTCCCCACACAAACACGGCCCCGCGCCCCGGGAGCGCCCCGAGAGCTCCGCACACGCGGGGCACGAGGGGAGAGCACAGAGCACAGGCACAGGCTCCGGGCACACGCACCCCACACCGGTGTGCACGGCCAGACCCCGGCCCGGCCCCACCCGCGCTCCCGCACCGCCCCGGGGCCGCCGCGCTACAAAAGCCGCGCACAGCCCCGCGTGTTCCGCACACGCGCTCCGTCCGTGTCCGCCCCGTCTCCAATTAGCGCAATTAATCTCCCGCAGCCGCCGCACACCGCTGGCCGCGGGTCAGGCCCCCGCTACCTCTCGGCGTTCGTTAATTAATTAGCGGCGGGGAAAG
>WBNO01028413.1:167122-211420 GCA_013400575.1 Peucedramus taeniatus
GGCTGCGCCCGCGCCCCGCGGAAGATGCGCCGGAGCCCGCGGCCCGCCTGAGGGAGCGGAGCCGCCGCGGGCCGCGGATCGCCATGCAGAGTAAGAACCGGGCTGGACCGGGACACTGCGGGGCTGTTCCGTGCTACCGTGCCCGCTGCCGGTGCCGGAGCTCCGTCCTGGCCGGGGCCGCTGCCTTTAGCGCTGCCGCTGTTGGAGCTGTTTGTTCGGACGCGGTGAATTGTTAAGGATAACGATTGTCACCTCCACCTCCTACCCCTGTGCACGGCGATCCAGCTCCGTATCTCTACAAAGAATTATCTTTACATAGGAATACTCTCGTGTCCGTACCCATCTGTTTCTGTACAGCCGTGTCATGCATCTCTCTGCCTCTGTTTATACCGATATATCTGTATTTATGTACCTCATATCCATATTTTCACCTGCTTATCTCTATCCATATCTATATACTGAAATCTATATATTTATGTCTATATATCTGTACATTTCGTTGTCTATCTGCTGTATTTGTTTATTTTTATATCTCTATTTCTCCGTAACCTTATCTCTTTCTGTATCATTTCTGTCGGTATCTAGACAGGGACGGGACAAAACTGCCGAGTTTTTATTTTCAGTGAAATTCTCGTAATTTTTGGTAGTTTCTTTCCCCACCCCGTTCGGGCTACCCCGCCCTTGTTCCCAGGTGAATTTTGGAAGTTTAGAAAAAGGAAAAAGAGCCTGGAATAATTACAGCTTTGCCGGCTGCTCGCTCGGGGGGTTAATTCCGTTTCCATCACTTCCCTTCTTGTTTATCCCGGTTCTCCCGGGCACTTCTCCCGGAGTGTGCTCGGCCCGGGCGTTCGCTGCTCTCCACGAAGCCGCGACAACGAATTTGAACGAATAATGATTTTTTTCATGCTGTTCCTCGGGCTACCCCCGGTTCCGCCGCCGGTCAGCAGCAGCCCCGGGGCGGCGGGTCGGGCCGGGCCGGTCGGGGAGGCGGAGGGACCCTCGGGGCTGACGGGGGCTCCCTCCCCGCAGAGATCCCGCTGTGCGCCGGCTGCAACCAGCACATCGTGGACAGGTTCATCCTCAAAGTCCTGGACCGGCACTGGCACAGCAAGTGCCTGAAATGCTCCGACTGCCAGACGCAGCTGGCCGAGAAGTGCTTCAGCCGCGGGGACGGCGTCTACTGCAAGGAAGATTTCTTCAAGTGCGTGGGGACGGCCCGGGAAGGGACGGGGGGCGGCCGGGGCCGGGCGGGTGTCGCAGCGCGGCGCATTTGGGGTTCAGCACCGGGACAGCGGCACCGGGCGCAGCACCGCGGACAGCGCCAGGCACCGAGCCCGGCCTCCCCCGGCTCAGCGGCCGCCGCTTGTCCCCCATGCTCAGGCGCTTCGGGACGAAGTGTGCCGCCTGCCAGCAGGGCATCCCCCCGACCCAGGTGGTGCGCCGGGCCCAGGATTTCGTTTACCACCTGCACTGCTTCGCCTGCATCATCTGCAGCCGGCAGCTGGCCACGGGCGACGAGTTCTACCTGATGGAGGACGGGCGGCTGGTCTGCAAGGAGGACTACGAGACTGCCAAGCAGAACGGTAGGCACCCCGAGAAGTCTGCGGGGGCGCGGCACGCACGGGGGCGNTCCTGCCCTCCGGGACAGGCTCACACACCGGGCGGGAGGGTGCCGGGAGAGCCCGGGGAGGGTCGGGGGTCCCGCGTCCCCCGTGGTAACTTCACCCCTAACTCGCCCCGTGTCGGCAGAGGCTGAGTCTACGGCCAAGAGGCCCCGCACCACCATCACGGCCAAGCAGCTGGAGACCCTCAAAAACGCTTATAACAACTCGCCCAAACCGGCGCGGCACGTCCGGGAGCAGCTTTCGTCGGAGACGGGGCTGGACATGCGGGTGGTGCAGGTGAGAGCNCAGGTCTGGTTCCAGAACCGCAGGGCCAAGGAGAAAAGGCTGAAGAAGGACGCGGGGAGGCAGCGGTGGGGGCAGTACTTCAGGAACATGAAGCGATCCCGCGGGACGTCCAAGTCCGACAAGGACAGCATCCAGGAGGAGGGGCCCGACAGCGACGCCGAGGTTTCCTTCACAGGTCGGTCCCTCAGCCCCAGCCGGGTTTGCGAGCGCGGGCCGGCTGCTCCCCGCAAAGCTGCTGCCGTGCCCCGGTGCTTTCACCCCCGCGGGGCCGCGGTCGGAATTTTCGGTGATAAAACAATTGGTGAAACCGAGCGGCCGAGGCGGGAGAAGGGCAGGGCCGCGGGATTCAGGGCGGGGAGGAACCGGAGCCGCGGCAGCGAGGGGCGGCCGGGCCCGAGGAACGGCGGGGGAGGCTCCGCTCTGCCTCAGGCCGGGCCCGAAAGCTGCGGGAAGAGCAGGGAGAGCTCCCCGGGCAGCGCTGAGCGCCAGAGCCGCTGCTCACACACGGCCTTTTCAAGGGATTCTTGGAAATACAAAAACCGGGAAGCCCACAACCAAGGAATGTTTCTATAGGAAAACGAGCGCGATTTTTTTTTGTCTTATTTAGGGATGATTTTATTTGTGCAGTTGCTCCCTAGGACTCTTTAGTCCTGTGGGAGCTGTTCCTGTGCTGCAGAAAGGAAATTGTTGCGTGTCAGGCGGCTTCTGCAGCAGTGTCCCCTTTTTGGGGCCGAGGTTTCTGGTGACAAACCCAGGACAGACCAAGAGCAGCTCACCCTGCACTCTGCAGACCCGCAGGGGCAGGGACAGGGCCCCGGGCTGGGTTACATTTGCAGGAACACGTTCTACACAATCCCAGCTCCATCCCAAATTTTTGTATCATTTTCAGGAATGGGAGAGAAACTGAAATGCAAACCTCTGTTTATGTTTACACAAACTGTGTATTTATGAACACACTTTTTCATCTCAGCTCCTCTCCCGTGCTCCTAAAAACGATTTGATTTTCGAGTCTGTTTATACACACTGTGTATCAGCTCATTAAATATGAATAGTCTATAAATAATAACTAAAAAGTGTCGAACAATTATTGAGAGCTCAGTGCCACAAACAGGTTTGTAACCCCGGCAACAGAGCAGCTCTCACTGTCCATAAAGCCCCCAACGAATACAAACAATTTTTGCTGGGAACTTAAAAAATATTGCTCATTTTTCAGGAGTGTTTTTAAGCCATACAAATACATTCTGTGTTCCTGGGGTTTCATTAGCCTGTTCCTGAGTAGACAAATATCATCATTTTGTATCTTTTTTCCTGAGATTTCATATCTCTTTTCCTTCAGCCTTATCTCTTTTCCTGAGGGAATTTATCTTGAATTGGTTCAGGTAGCTCCTTAAAGTGATATCAAAATTCAAGATAAACCTCAAAACCAAATAGAAACAAAAGGTGGAAAGATGTTTAATTCACTTCCTCTTTAAAGAATTATTTTCAAATCAGTGTTATATTTTAATATGTACTTTTCATGAATATTTTTTAAATCCAAGATGTATTAGATGTTTGTAATCGGAAAAAAAATAGTAATCCCATGGCTGCCTATGAAGATTTATCAACAAGGATGGGAATAATAAGGAATTGCAAGTGGAAGAGTGTGACTGCTCAGCTCCCATCCTTTGAATCTATTTATACCCAGAGTTTGCAGGAGCTCCGGGGTGACCGGTGCTCTTCCACTCCATCACTGACCATTGCTCCGCCAGTAAAACCCGTCCTTTCCCTTTCAGATGAGCCCTCCATGTCCGAAATGAGCCATTCCAATGGGATTTACAGCAATCTCAGCGAGGCCTCCCCTGCCCTGGGGCGGCAGGCTGGCACCAACGGGAGCTTTGCCCTGGAGCACGGCGGGATCCCCGCTCAGGACCAGTACCACGACCTGCGCTCCACCAGCCCCTACGGCATCCCCCCATCCCCGGCCTCCCTGCAGGCACTGCCAGGCCACCAGCCCTTAATCTCCAGCTTGGTTTACCCAGACAACGGCTTGGCCATCATGGGACAGAGCGGACCAGGGGTGCCCCAGCCCATGAGGGTCCTGGCCGGGAATGGACCAAGCTCCGACCTCTCCACCGGCAGCAGCGGGGGGTACCCGGATTTCCCGGCCAGCCCGGCCTCCTGGCTGGATGAGGTCGACCACGCTCAGTTTTGATACAGGGGCCACCCCCAGGCAGTGGGAAGGGAAAGGACTCGGTGCTGTTAAATGTCACCTGCTCTTGGAAAGGACAGAGGGACGAGCCGAGAGTGCCGAGCGGGGCAGGAATGTGACGCGGAGGGAGCAGAGGGGATTTTGGAGATGACCCTGGCATGATGGTGGTGATGATTATGGTGGACAAAGGCCCTGGCACTGCAGCCATTGGCACCCGGAGCGTCCCAACCAAACTGATTCTCGTGTCTTTACCAAACACCAAGACTTGTGCTTTACAGATTTGATATGAGGTATTTTGCGTTTTGTTGTCAGTGCATTCTCCAAAGCAAGGACTTGCTCCGTCACCCATCCACACCGAAACATTTTTAAGGGAAAATAAAATCCTCATCCACGGTGAAAGGTGTGACAATGTCTATATTTCTATAGGAGAAATGTTCATAGTGAATCACTTCAGAAATCCATGGTAGGAAACTTCTCTGTTCTTCCAACAGATTTTTTAAAAGCGCACCAATGCGGTATGTTTTGTTTTACTTTGAATTTACATTAACTTTTCTAAAATGAAATGCTCTTTAATATGCCAATCATTTATCAACAGCCCTTTTCCTTTGTAAAATGAAAATCATATGTTAATTCTGCTTCTCCCCTTTTTAATTTGTAGATTGCTAGGTTGACTCTTCCATATAAGCATTAAGCCGTGAATAGATGTATTTATTACCAAGTAATTCCACGTTTATCACGAGGTCAAGAGGTGAATTTTCTTGACACGGGGACACCGGTGGTGAATCTGGGTTGTGGATCTTATGCTTTTCCTTCAAATTTCTTTGCATCAGTTTTACTGCAAAGTGTCTCAAAAAATCACCCTGATGTCTTGTTGCCAAAAATCTTCTCGGGGGGTCGGGCTGGTTTAAGATGAGCCCTTCCCCGGGCACTGCTGGAGTGAGCCCCCCCTTCCCTGGGGACACGTCTCTGCTCCAGGCATTTGTGTATTTCCACGGATATCGTGCAAGCTGACTGTGAGGAAAGGCAAGACAATATGTATATTGTTATCTGTAAAAAATTATGGAATTAACTGTAGATTATGTGGATGTCCAGTGTCTTTTATTTATATTCTCGCTTTCTCTCTGATGATCAAATACTTCAAGATTACAAATAAATTTGTCAGCTAAACTTTACATAGTCTTTTGCTAAATTCACATCAATGTCAGTAAATAAAACACCTGAAAGTAAAAGCTCTTAAAACTTGATGCTATGATTGAACAAAGTGTTGAAATGTTTCCTTTCAATAGAGGAGCAAACCCACTGATGTGCAGATGCTTTGGAACAAATAAAATGAGGACGTGGGAGGCTGGCATTCCTTGGGAGATTTGAACAGGATTGCTCTGGCTTTGATCATATTTTTGATGGGACATTGTTATTTTCCAGCATTTGTGGCAAAGGTGGTGGCTGATACAGCAACAGGAAATAGAGTCTGATGCTGTCTGTCTGCAGAAAGTTGTGAATGTGAAACACAGATATGGAAATATTCCAAAGAGAAATCAGAAAGAAAGGGAAAAAATTCCTAAGGGAGTCAGTTTGACCAAACATATGCATACATATATATATATTTACACACAAATACATATCCAGATAAGCACACACATCCACATGTCCGTGGTCACACTGCTGGGAGCACAGTGCAGGGCTCTGCTGAGCTCTCTGCTCCGAGGATCTGGGGACAGACACTTTCCAACACACGAGGGCTCTGAGGTTCTCACTCCCCGGCCAAGTCAGGGAATATTTCCACCGAGATTTTCCACGTGCCCCTGGGAGCAGCAGCACAGCCCGGGGCGATGTCCCGGTTCCCTGAGGGTGCCCTGCGGGCTGCCAGCGCCTGGCACAGCCCCTGTGCCCCGGGGGACACCTGGAACATCCCGGCTTTTATTCCTCGCCTTTTCCAAAGGACACGTGGCCACTGCTGGGCGCTTTGAGGGCTGTGCTGGCCACGATGCTCATGGCCCCCTCCTTCCTTTCCCTCCTGGCACCCCAGGTTCTGCTCTCAGGGAGCACAAGGAGCCTGCCCAAAGCACAGCAGGTCCGTGGTCATGGCTTTAGAATTGCTCACCAACAAGGACAGGAGAAATCCCAGGCAAAAATTTGTCTCTATTTGTGAACTCCTGAGTCCAGAGCTGAGCTCGGCAGCTTCTCCTTCCTTCTCCAGGAGTGAATAATAAAGAGACAACTGTTGCTGCCAGCCTGTAGCTACATCACAAGGACATTTCTTATGGAAATTTATGGAGTAAATAGAAAACTGTGGGATTTAAAACAAGCAGATTGCAGAACTTCACTGAAAGAGAAAAGAAGAGTTTGTATTTTCAAGAATTCTGTGTCTAGAAATGCCCTCACCAAATCTGGGAAGGTGTTTTGCATCAAAATATTTTGGCAGTTCAAGTATTCATAATATTTCATATGAAAGACCAAAAAAATTCTTTGAAATACTCTTATTTCCTGAAAATTTAGAAATAACAACAGAAAGATGGAAATGCAATTGGTTTTAAGATAATTCTGTTGTTATAAAAACAGTCTAATAACCGTAGTAATGGAACCTGTGTTTTATAGATATTTTTCTCATCGTTTCCCTCCCAGTAAATAACGGGCTGTTGTTCCTCTCCCCCCGGGGAATTCCCAGGGGATGGCTGAATTTAAGAAAGGAAGAAATGCAAATCTCCCCCTGCCTTTGTGCTTTGCTGGGAAGGGCAGAACGGGGCTGGAAGTTGCCGGTGCTCTGAACTGGGAGAAGAGCTCTGAGTGTCCTGAGCTCAAATTCAGGGATTGCATTTCAGCCTCTCCTTTCAGGGCCGAGGCTCAAGGATTCCATTAATATAAATGCTTTCTTCCCATTAAAAAGAAAACCAATTTGAAAGAGGCAAATAAAACTAACACTGTCCAACTGACTGACAGCTTGTAAAACCCAGGCAGAGTTAGGAAGAGGAGGTTTGCACTGCTCAATTTGCAGGGGGCTTTACGACCTCCACTGATTTCCATCAGTGAATGACATGGGAGGCAGGAAATTTTTTGTCTTCTCAATGAAGAAAGTCTACTGTATTAACCTTTTTTTCCCCCCCAAACAGCATATTCACCTTTGTGCCTAAACTTGTGTTCACTACAGAAATGTTTAAATTTTATGCCAAATAGTAGAAGCAGCTTATTTTTTTCTTATTTGGATTTCCCGTGTGAGACCAATGAAACCAAACCCCTCATGCCCAGGGGACAGACACCTCCTCTCCTATCCAGTCTGATCCAGGGAAGGAGGTGACAAAAGAGCTTGGATACAGAGCTTGGGGACCTCAGTGTCCCTTTTTGGGGTGTGGGCCAGGTGAAACCCCTCATCCACAGGGAGCAGGGAAGGTGGGCATGGCCAGCTCATGTATCAGAGCATCTGAGCAGAGATGTTCCCACCACCCTCATGTCCCACCTCACCTCCCCCTGCCCAAATCACCATCCTTGGGAAGAAGGCAGGAGAATCTCTGAATCCTCCTCCTGCAGCACAGGCAGAGCACGAGGGAGAGTCCCAGAGATTTGGTCTCAGTAAATATTCCAGCAAAGATGCTGCCCGTCAACAGGAAACTTGTCTCAGCAGCTGCCCACAGTTCAGCAAAAGCAAATTCCACACGCTTTTTAGCTCCTTGGTTCTTCTTCCACTGAGGCCTGAAGAGTGTCCCTGTCTCTCCAGGGAGGGCAGAGCCTGGACACAGATCCTGCATCCCACTCCAACCAGGCCCTGGCCTCTTCCAGTGCCTCTACAGAGCCTGCAAAAAGGCTCCGAGTCAGCTGGAGGCGAGTAAATCATTCCTGACAGCTACATCTCTACAGGGCAGTTAGAATTAATGTAACAATTTGGCGTTTAATGAAGCAACAACATGCCGGGCTGCAGAGAATAGCTGGGACCTGCTGCAGTCATCTTATAATCCCTGAGGGACCCAAACGGCAGCGGCTCCATCAGATGCCGACTTATCAGGCTGAGCAAAGGGCCGGGAGGGGACAGCGAGGGACAGCGGAGTGGCAGGGAGCTGGCAGCCCCTCCAGCTGGGGGACAGCCAGGTCCGGCAGCTGAGCACGGCCCCGGGGACCGAGCCGAGCCCGGAGCCCAAATCCCCTGTGCCCCAGGGATGGGCACAGCTCTGGGCAGCGGGAGCATCCCCGGGGATCGCCGGGAATTGCCCGTCCAGCTCTGCCCGGAGCTCGGGGAGTGCTCGGCCTGAGTGGGCACACAGAGATGCTGAAAAATGTTGTTTGTGTAAGAAAGTATTTTGTGAAGCTTGTCTAAGAAGAGTAGAGGAGTAAATCGGCACTGGAGAGGGGGGGGAACTGCGGAACAATGTTTCCTAAATAAGAACCAGCTCGATCAGGTGCTCTGCACCCCAAAGTTGAAGGTATTCAGCCGTTTGCAGGATAAAGCCTTTTAAAAACACTCCCTGCATGGAAGAGGGGAATGAATGCAAATGACTTTGGAGACAATCTCCCATTTCCCATGTATATACACACGCTCTCAAAGCACCGCAGGCTGCAGCAGCTTGGGTGCTTTAAAATAAATCATGCAGCGCTTTTTTTCTTTTTTTCTTTTTTTCTTGCTTGCTTGCTTTTAAATGAAAGCACAGCACAAAACAACATCCCCTCAGTCCCAACCCACCCGTGCTGCAGCTCCTCTCTGGGGCTGGCTGGTGTGTGTGTGGCCATAAACCTCCCCAGGTTTTGTTGTGAAGCCTCACGGTCACCGCCTTTAAGGGCTTGACAGGTTTATAAAGTGCTGAGTGTCCCCCAGGGACAGCAGCACTGTTTGCAGGGAAGATGAAGCGTGCCATATCCAGCTGGTCTAACAAGGCAGCGGGAAATCTAAATTAATTCAGGAATCACTTCTGTTTTGCCCAGGGAGGATGTTGTTCTCAATCTATGGAAGCAGCCCCTTGGAATACTCATTAGCAGCAGGGATGGGGTGCAAGGCTGGGCTCCCCTCGCCCGTGCTGGGGTAAATCAAGGCAGGGAACAGAAGTGCAAAGCACAGGAGGGGAAAAAAGTGCAGGGACAGGGCCTCCCTCCCACAGACACCCACACAGGGCTGGCAGGGTTTGGGGTGGAAGGCTGATTTCCTCTTGAAACAGCTGATTTCCCCAAATCTGCCTGGAAAAAGGGATGGGCCTCACCAAGGCCCGCCCGGGCTCTGCAGGTGAGGCCAGAGGGGAATTATTTAATGGCTCCCCTTATTCAGCGCTGTGTCCTTGCTGATTCCTAATTTCTCTCAACAATCACAGGGTCACAGGTTGACCATGTAGGATCTGGGACTGAGTCTTCCCTCTGCATTGAAGGTCAGTTGTACTGTTTTTTGGGAGAGATGGTTGCAAAATCATGAGGTGTGGGGTTGGTTTTGTCTCAGGACGTGGTGGTTCCTCAGGATTTCTCCTGGCATTTGTGTGAACCATAAATGAAGCAGATAAGGAGGTTGGTTCCTAACATATGATTCTTTTGTCAAAAGGAAAACAAACAAACAAACAAACAAAAACAAAAAAAAAACCAAAAAACAAAACAAAAAAAAAAAAAAACGATAAAAACCTCCACAGCTTAGATGATCGCAGCTTGCTGTATAATGAACCTTTACTTTGACACAGCCTGGTTTGAGATCCTGAACTTGTTTGCTGCTTCCTTTTTCTGAGGCCACACATGAGCTGTGGCTGCTTTTCCTTCTGTATGCTACAAGCTGTACTAGGATTTGTTGGGCTCTGTTTTGTTTTATCAAATGTGAATTATAATTTGAAAGGAATTATAATATTGAGAGAGTGGATGCTGAAATTGCTGCTTTCCTGTTCCTGGAGGGAACCCTGCTCTGGGTGTGCTGCTGCCTCATTGCTGGGGACAGGAGAGCCCTGACTCACAGAGGCACAAGCCAGGCTGTGTCTGTGGGTGCAGAAGAGGACTGGTGTATTCCTTGGGGCTGAGGAAGGGTTGAGCACTGTGGATCCCTGCAGCAGAACCATCCCTGGCAGCAGTGGGATGAAGGTCCCACAGCCCAGGTGGTGCCCTGTGGGTTTGATAGAGCAAAGCAGGGCTGTGTGTGCTGGGCAGAGCCAGGGTGGCAGAAGGCAGCAGTGTTGAAGGGAAATTGGTTTGAGCTGTGCTTTTTGGAAAGTGGAGTTGAACATCCCGTGCTGTCCTTGGTGCCCTGTGTTTGTTGGTCAATGTGCAGCCCCTCAGGCCCCTCTGCAGCAGCACCTGCTCCAATGGCTTTGAGCAGCCCAAATCAGAGCCACAGGGAGCTCTCAGTAAATAAGGGAGGATTTGGGCAGCAGAGCTCTCCCAATTTGGGAATTGGGCTCCAGATGTTGAGTGTATCACGTTGAATTGGCTTCATAGGATGTGATTCTTTTATGAGAGTGTTTGAGAAGGAGCAGAGCCAGGTCCTGCCTGCTCCTTGCCACCAGCAGTACTTAGCACAGCCTTTTCATTTTCATTTCCTGAACATTCCTTCCTCACTGTGGCCTGTTTCTGACAGGAGGCTGTCATGAACTTCAAAATTAATTTTCCTGGACTATCCTAATCATTCTAGTTGAAACATCCCCTTGTTATGCCTTTATTGGGATCTGACTCTGGGGGTTAAGGGTGTTTTGATGAACCTGCTTGATGTGGCAAAATTAAAACTTATTCTGGTTTTAATTTGTACTAATCATACACTCAGAAATAAAGAATTGGTCCCCCAAGTGTTTTTCTGGACTGGAGGACTAGGCTCATTTATTTGCAAGGATTAATAAGCTGCATGCTAATTGTGGGATGCTGATATTTGCCATGCCACACCACCAGGGCAGCACAACCACCCCGAGCCAGTCTGGAGCTAGACTGCAGCCCAGCTCCACTGAAATACAGATTTGTGCAGGTTTTTATCACTACATTTGCCAACAGAAAAACCATTATGTTCTGAAATAAATTCCCTTGTGTTAGTTGAAGCATCTCGTTAACTTAGATGAACACTAATTGACATGCTTTGATCAGGTGGGATATTTCTGTCCCACTTCAACATGAGGGTTGTGTCCTGTGTGTGAGTTGAAGTGTTTGGACCAAGCACAGGGAATGCAGCGAGTCCTGAGCCACCCCTCAGTGCCAGCATTTGCAGGAGCTGCCACCAAAACAACACCGAAGCAGCAGCTCAGACATTTGCAGTCTGTCCATGATGGGCAGCCACAGGATGTGTCCCTGTGCCCTGGAACCTGTGCTGGTCCCCTGCATGACCCTGGAGCCCAGGTGAGTCTGTGTCACCCCTCTGGGCACAGCGCTGCTGAAACACGATCCCTTGGTGCCTCTGGGGGTTGACACATTACTTGTCATGAATATTAGAGGAAGCCAAGCAGGGCTCGAGTTGCCTCGGTACAGCCGTGCCCGGCGGGCTGCAGGGACAGGGCTGGGATGCCTGGGCTGGAATGGGCACCAGGAATATCAGGGAAGGCTGCTGGAACATCCAGGAAAGCTGTTGAAGGTTCATGAGTCAGGGCTGAGCCTGGCTCCACCACCCCTGGCTTGCTGTGTCTGTGGGGACAGGAGTCACTCAGGAGTCACCTCCTGCTTCCACCAGGGTAGATGTTTTGCTCTCTAAAGCCCCAAATGTTCAGCAGAGGATGGAGGAAGGGAAAACCAGAGCTCTCTTCATTTTTGTTAAGCCTATCCCTGCTCCTGCTGGGAATTAGTGCAGGGGTGGTGCCAAACTTTATCCTGCCCTGGGGAATGGCTTGGTTAAGGTCACAGGTTTCTGCAGCTGCACTTTTTGGTGTGCTTTGTGTGCTGGGGACAGTGTGTGCACACCACAATCCAGCCTCTGCCCAGGGAGCTGCCAGGGGGATGTTCCACTACAGATTGGAAAGAAAAGCCAAGACTTGTCTCAGGTATTTTTGTGCTGTCACAGCCCAACCTGCAGCCTGATCATGAGCCAAATTCCCCTTGGAAAAACAGAGTTGAAGGGACGTGGGCTCGAGGCAGGAAGACCCTGGTGGTTAAACCCCTCTTAGGTTTTGGGGAGCTGTGGCTCCTCCCACAGCTCAGCCAGCTCACTCTGGAATCACCTCTCCACCATTAATTAAAGCTGGTTGGTGTGAGGAGGAATCGAGGAAGAGCTCTCGATGCAGTCACACTTCCCACAGATGTTACTGTGTATCCATTATGGTCCGTGAAAGCCTTGTCAACGTTTTTCCAGGGAAGAATGAAAATGTAAATAACTTTAAAATGATTCAATGTCACTGTGGTATGGGGAAAGGTCATGCTGCTAGAGACCATTTATCTTTTTGCCGATTTAAAGAGCTTTTTTCCTATTACATTTTTTGAAATTAATGTTTTTAAACATTACCCAAAGTAATGTTAACAATTAGGGGGTTTATGGGATTGATCGTTATGCAGGCTGGGATTTAAACTGGAAAAGATTTGTTTTAGGTAGTCGTTGCTGAGGGGTTTTAACAGACTTTTTGATTTATGGCTTATAAAAATGTTTGTGCAATTTAATGAAAAGACAAACTGAGATCCTGAATTCCCATGTAAATATGGGGGTAGGATATTCTTTGGGAGTGAGTTTGGGATTATGGAATCAGAGCTCATGGGTGCATAAACATTAAAATGCACAAACCTGAGGTGAGCCTGAAGTGATGGGGTCTTATTTGTGGATTAGGGGTTGGAGGAAAGACAGGTTGGAAACCTTGCTTCCCCTTGTCCATGTGTAATGCTGCTCCTCACTGCTGGGAAGAAATTTGGAATTCTGTGCTATGTGGGGAAAAAAAAGCCCTTTAAGACCATCAAGTCCAAGGTCCACCACTAAACCATTCCCCAGGCACCACATCCCCATGGATTTGCTTGGAAAGATGGGTGTGAAGATGCTCTTTGCATCTGTTCCACTGAGGGCAGCAGTGTCAGGCTGTTGGGAAGGTGGGACACGGCTCCTGCCCGTGTGACAAGGGGAGCCAAGATCTCCTGTGAGCTCCAGCCATCCTGCAGCTCCTCTCTCCTTGAGCCACTGCAGATTGTGACCCTTGAAAGTCTCCCAGCTCCTTTCACAGGAAGAATTTCAGCAGCACTGACCCCTGCTTTGGGGAAGGAAGGGGTAGAAATAGCTCTGCTCTACCAGAACTCTTGGCCTGCTCAGACTTAGCCACATTTTTCACCTCTGTTGCCCCTGCTACAGCAAGTGTGAGGCAGTGGGGATGCCACAGCTGGTGCTTTGCATGTAATTTTCACCCTCTTGTTAATGACCTTGCAGGGATTAGCATGGCCTTCTCCATATGCCAGTAGATTATGTCTGTTGGCAGCTGCTGCTACTGGAGCAAAATGGGATAGTTTTCATTAGGAGTGCTTGACATTAGGTTGCCCTGGGTGTCGTCAATCCTAAACTGTCAGTGCCTGTGAATAAAGCAGTGTACAGATGTGATTTATTAGATGTGCTGCTGCTTTGCTGCAAATGTGGCATTTTCAAGTCAGCAAGGTCTGGCAGAAGTGTGAAAGGGACCTTCCTGGTGTTTCCTGCTCACCCACAGGCTCCGTGGGGCTGTCCAGCAGCAACGGATGGAAAATCTGCCCTGAAATGACTGAGTGACAGGAGGACTTGGACAAAATCCCCCCTGTGCTGCTCAGTGGAGTCACTCACTTGTAAATACAAGTATGTTTGTGTTTATAGGAAGTAATCTGTGAATTTTTCAACATCTTTAACTTGCAAAAATGTTTTGGAAGAGCATTTCTATCCAACTTGAATGAGGGGTGGGGGGAGCAGACTCTTCCTCAGTGTGGGAACATGAGCTGGCCTTGAAATGATTTTATTTTGATGATTAAGAAAATATTCAGATTTACTACACACACCTCTTCCCTCCTAAATCAAGCAGTGCAGAGGAAAATCATCTTTCAGTATCACCTTGGTCCTATAACTGAATCAAGGGTGTATCCTGAATTATTTCTGCAGGCTGAGGGGGACACAGCTCACTCTTGGGGACACAATTTCCCGGGTTCAGGGCAGGAGGGGGCTGAGATCCTCGCCCAGCTGCTGGGGAGGAATGTTACAGAGGCTTCCCTGGGAGGAACCAGGCTCTCTGTGTTCTGCAAGGTTATTAATCCTCTGTTTATCCTGTTTTAAAATAAGCAGTTTAAAGGAGGCTGTCAAGATGATAGGCCACAAATCCATGTCATTCGTTTGATTTGCAGCAGCAGAGCTAAACCCTCATGTGTCCCTCCCTGAGCAGAGGGGGGTTGTGCTCCCCACACCCTGCAGGAATATCCCAGCCCACCCTGGCTGCAGGGACCCCTCCTCAGGCTGGAATGCTCATTTGGAAGGGCCAAACTCTGTTCCTGGGAGCATCCCAAGAGCCATTCCACAGAATTCAGGGGTGTTCTTTAGGGCTGTGCCCACCTGACAGACTCATCCATCACTGATTTATTGAACAGCAGACTTGGGGAAGGGAGCAGCTGCAGGGGGGGAGTCCCAAAGCTCCTCACTCTGCTTGGCTTTGTGCCCACTCAAGAACAGGTCACCAGCCCTGCTGGGCAGAACAGCTTCACTATTGCAATCTAAGTGCTTAAAGGCTCTTTTCTCAAGTTCAGTAACCCTCAGTTCACTATTACAATCAATGGGTAATTATGTAATCAGCAATAGTTCTATTAAATCTAAATTAATAGCACACATGAGAGGTTTGGTTTGAAAGTGGTGCTGTAAAGTGAATTTTCCTTATTGCAATCCAAAAGCTTGGGGCAGAGCTGGAGTAGCCCAAATGCTCAACAAGTATAATCCAAAAAAAAAAAAAAGGAAAACTGAGAAAAAGCTCAAATCTGGATCAAGCTCATTTATTGGCACATTGTAGTGTGAAAACATCATACAGAAACATTTCCTGTGGGCAAAGCTCCTGCTGCCCTGGGGCTGAGGGAGGAATTTGGGCAGCTCTGTAGGGGCGTGGTGCTGGGGGGCTGTTTTGTGTCCAGATCCCCAGAGAGAGTGGGGTGGGGGCTGCAGGTGCCTGGGGAACAACTTGCTCTGAGCCCCTGAGAGATTTCCCAGTGGGAAGAAGACACTGAGGAGTGGTGAGAGGGTGTGGGCAGGGGTGATGAATGAGGGAGGAGGAAAAAAAAAAAGAGCGAGAATGGAGAATGTGAAAAGAAGTGCTTGAACTCTGACTGTGGCAGTGTTACACCCCAGATGGGTTTGACTTCTGTTTTCAGCAGCAGGGATAAAACATCTCCCTGGGCAGTTAGAGGCAGGATCACACAACTATTCCTCACTCTGGAAAAACAATCCAGGTTAGTTAACAGTGGTAGTTCTAGAATGCCCAGGAGGTAACTAGAACACTCTCTCATATGTATCCCAAGCTCTAATCCCAAATAAACACAGGAAAAAAAGCAATAACCATGGCTGTTCTCTTGCCACATGTTACAGCAGCAGGTATTTGCGATATAAAATTTAATAGGAAAGTCTCGTGGGTTTATTTCCTCCACTTTAATTCTGTTCTCATCAGAGAAAAGGTCCCTCCAAAGTTTAGCTAATTATTTAGGTTACTGGTGTTTTCAGCAAGGTTTGCATTCTCTTGACATCAGAAGTCTAAAATATAGAGAATTTACATGAAAGCAGCTTTAACACATTGGTTGTCAACACCTATCAAACATGATGTGATTTTGGCATGGTTAAAGGTCTGGGTGCCAGGACCACACCACTGGAGGAAGCAGTGTCCGTGCTCCAGTGCTCAGGGATGATTTCTTTCCCCAGAATCTGGCACATGACATTCCCATACTGCAGCTTCAGAGGCACACAGTCCCTGCAGCTGGGTTTGTCAGGAGTGCAAACTACTTGGTGGAATATTTGGGAGGAGAGAAGCAGCAACTCCCAATGCTAGAGATTTTCCCTGGGGCACTGCCAGGTTCAAGCCAATGCCAAGGTGTCCTGGCAGCAGGAAGACCTGGCTTGTGTGGTCTCACAGAGAGGGAAACTTTGCTTAGCAGGTGCAGAGACCCCAGTTTCAGGGACTGAGATAACCAGTTAGTCCTGGTTTCAGGGACTGAAATAACTGTAATAACTCTGGATTAAGCTTACCCACTCCTTGACTTATGACCATCCCTGGGTAGATTGTCACAAGCAGAACCAGAGGGTTAAAGCTGCTTTCCAAACCACCCAGGGACCACTGAGTTACCAGGATGCTCCTGATTCTTGACTAGATTTTTTTTAATGAAGTGTAAGTCTGTAACCACAAGACACTAAAAAGCAATTGCATTAAATCAAGAACTACATTTGACTTTATGGATTGTTTATGGGATCTTTCTTTTATTAATTCTTTATCCTTTAATATTATAAAGGATTTGTGTCTACAATAAATAATGTAAAGTTACATTACATCCTCTTTGGCTTAAAATTTTAATATTCCTATTGCCCATGTCCATAAAGAAATTGTGTTTGAGGTCATTGCATATGTATAGCTGCAGCCATAGCCCTAATGGAATTACTATTCAAGCAGAGCTGAGATTAGTATGAATGCCAAGAAACTACCCGGCTGTCAGGGGAAAAGGTAAAAGTTCAGAGTTCAGCTTGCATCCAAATTATTTATCTCCCTAATAACTTAATAGATTGAATATATTACTTGTCAGTGACCTTGATGTACAACAATAAAGACCCCTTGGTAGTGTCAGAAAATATATGAGACTATAATAAGTAGTACTTATGTAGTGGAATAAAAACATATTCTTTATGATAATGAAGTCTCTTCCCCCCAAGGACACTGCAAGGACATGAAACCATGTAAATATAAACACCAGCTTGTATTTGATTATAGCCAGACAGAGGCTTCTCTCCTAAAATCAGCACGGAGGGAGCTGCATCCTGCAGGTGCCCTGGTGGTGCCACTGGTGCCCCCACACACAGCAAGGATGGTTTGTGTCCTTTGCTGCTTGCCCAGTGTGGCATCCTCCACCCCATCTCACAGCCACTTTCTGCAGAGAAGAGCCTCCTGCTTTTTCAGACTTCCTGCCACTTCTAATTATTTCCCCTCTTGATCTCCCAAGCGTTTAAAAGAATAATTTGAATTAGAGTTTGGGATCAAAGGTAATAGTGCAAATAGGCCTGTTGTAAACATGCCTAAAAATAGGGAGGTAATTTCCCTGAGTGCCCTGGTGTCTGGAGCAGTGCAACACAGTGTCTTTATTTCTCTCTGTTTCCATGTCTATTTTTCAAGGCTTCGCACTCTCTAAAGGGGAAAACAATAAGCTCTCGAAGGATATGGTTCTTTAATAAGGCTTATGATTATGGATTTTTTTCTTCCTCAGCCAGCAGAGAATCACCATTAATATACTCAAATGGAATGAGTCTCTTCTCTTTAATAGGTCATTTTAATCATATATTTAAAGTTTCACTTGGAGACAGAGGGGGAGAGGGGACACAGGGAAAAAAGGGACTTATTTGATCTGTTTAATGTTTTTCAATTAATCCTCTCAGTGTTTCCACCCGTGGTGTCCATGCCAAGCTGAGCAGTGGTTGTGCAGCTGGCTCTGAGCCATGTCAGGAGCAGTCCCCTCACATCCTGGGGTGTGGGAACTTGAAGAGGTCCCATGTCCAACAGGAACACCATGGAAAAAAACGCTGGGTCCTGTCTCTGCTGCAAATCCTCCTTTCTTCTTCCAGCAACAGCGTGCTGGGCTGAGCCTCCCCAGAATTACAGGACCCAGCCCTGCAGGTTTGTCCCTGCTCCCAGCAATCCCTCTGGAGCTGGCATCTCTGCAGCCAGGCTCCTGCTCCCCCAGCAGCCTCACGTTTTTGATTGTATTTACGGCCACTTAATCTGTGCTAGCAGCCAGGATCAAATACATCTCCAGGTATTGATCAGCTTTAGGCTGATAGAAGTTCAAGCTCACGAGGTCTTGGTCTTTGACCCTCAAATAGGATATGAATCTCAATCCAATAGACTGATATTCACACGCAGTCGCTGCCCAGGGTTGCAGGCTGCAAGGGAAAAATCAATGAAGAGTGCTAATGATTCACAATTTATAGAGCAGCTGCCATTTTAATATTAGAATAAATGTTATATTGCAAAGGGATGGGAACATAGGTGGTGGCATGGAAAATATTTCTTTGGAGTCTCTTCTGTGAGGAAATGATGTGCACAGATTTTTATGAAGTATAATTTATTGGCCTCATTTAGACTTATAATTTAAAACTCCTTATGAAAAAGGTATTTAACTAGAGTGGATTGGGTAAGGAAACAGCAAGGGCAGAGCTGGCTGGCTTAGAGTGCTCCAGGAATTTGCTGGTGGGGAAAAGGAACCAATATCCTAATACATGAGACTAGATGTAAGAATTCCCCTTCTGCTTAAACATCCCTGCTGCACCTGGCAGCAAAGAGGGCCCTGTTCTCTGTCCTGGCTCTTGAGAGCAGATTTGTAAATGAAAATATATGTATTGAACATGGTGATGGGGTATATAGAGCACATTAGGATTAAATAATGGATCATGGCAGGGCAGAAATTCTGCTGAGTTGGGGTGTGAGGGTTAGAAAGAGACTGGGGGCAAAGAGAAGGGGCAGCTTGGAAGACAGAATTCAAACCACTGGAACATAGGAACTCCCTGTGCAGATCACACAGAGTTTGTTGTATTCTCAAATAGTTTTTACAATTAATTAGTTTCCTTTGAGATTTCTTTGCAGTAGTTCATGGGGGCAGACTGGCAGAAAGGCACAATTTACAGGGATGCCAGAAAAAATGGAAGGTACTGTGCCCTCTTGCCTTTTCCTGGGGTCTAGACCAGGGAGGGAATGGGCAGGAGGGAATGAAATGTCCTTGGCTGCTTCAGTTCCCAGGGTGACCCAAGAGCTGTGAGTGCAGTAAGTCTTCACCTGTAAGTCCAGTTCACAGGACATTATTTCAGTGTATAATAATATCTTTCACTGCACAGATGCAAATGGTAAAAGGATTTTTAGCACAAAGAACCCAGGCTTTTTAGAACAGACAAGGAAAGATGGAAATCCTACATCAAACCCACAATTTATGGCATCTGTTTTGGCCATCTCTGTATTTATTTTTTTATAGAAGTGAAAAGAACTTAAATAATTCATCTGCCTGAGAGCTCATAACTCTCTGGCCTGTGTAGAATATCTTTCATATATCTCCTAACCTGGAGCCTATTGACAAACTGTATGAAAAATAACAGCCCTTTCACTTGCAAAAGCAAAATCCAATTTATTGATTGTGATAGTCTAAATAATGGCATTTCTATGGACCAAAAGGTATTGCCCAAACAGGTTAGAGTTTACTTAACTCAGGGCAGGAGACGTCCCACGCATAACATCATAAACCCAGGATCTACTCCAGGCTTTTCCTTCCTTGGTTGTACAGCCATTGTGACCAAACTATTGAACTTTTAATGAAATTAAACTCAATATTTCTGGGAGTGGGGGTGAGGGGAGGAACAGACCCAGGGCATGACTGCATTTTTTTAGTTTGATGAGATACAGCAAAGGCTTATCCACACAGCTGCTGGAGTAACCATTAGGGCTTCTGGATTGACCCAAGGGGTTCCCACTTCTGCTGACAGACACAATTCCTAAAGTTTGTACCCAGGTCTGATACTGGAACTATCTGCAGGTAAGGGTGGGTTTGTTCCAAGATCCTCAATTTGCACTAAGTTTTACTTTATCCCTATCTTGACAGATTTCTTTCCTTTGGTGTTTTTTTTTGTTTTTTGTTTGTTTTTTTTTTTTTTTTTACCCTCATTCTCTGTCAGATTCTCTAATTAGGCAGCAAAGAGTTTGTTACAGCCTCATAAAATACTCAGAACCCTTCCTCATCAATTCTCCTGTTGGAAAATGTTGTTCTCCAATTCCAGCCTTGCATACATTCTGTTATTTAATTCATAAATGTTGAAATAGAGGCCTAAGAGATCCCAACTGTGTATTTTTACATAATGAAATTACAAGGAGTAATACGTTACTACCATCCATAAACTTATTGTGCACTTTACATAAAATTCAGATGGGGTGGCTCTGCATGCATGCAGATTTGATATTTTCAACTTTATTAAAGAAATGACTAGAGTGCTGGAAAGGCTGCTGTGCTGTATGGTCAATTCAGATCCTGGGGGCCATAAATCTGAGGGGCTGTGATTTGTTGTTCTTTGCTCACCATAAATTAAGGCTTTCTTGATGGAAAGGTTGGCTCCATTTGCAGCAGTTTAGGTCACAGTGTCTGGACAAAGATGTGCTGGGAAGGGAGCCTGTGCTGGGTCCAGGAAGGCAGAGAGAATATCTTTATTTTATCCAGCTACTGATTCTGCAGCACAGGTTTTCAAGTCAGGATAAACAAGTGAGATATTTGACTGAGGGCTGATTGCATTTTAAATGCTTTTGATGTGTTCCCTGAAGATTTTCTTTCCCTGAATGAAGCAGTGGTTTAACCAACAGAGTGAAAGGCAGGGCTGGTTGCAGGTGGGATTTGGGTGGCCCATCCAGCAGCTGTGTCCTCATTTCCTGGCCAGAAAGAGGACACTGGAGCAGTTCTCAGGAAAACAGCAAAAAGCAGGGCAGCACCATGTCCTGGGTAAAGCCAGCCCTGGGTAGTGCACGTGACCTGGTATGGCAGAGACACGTGGGCATTGTAGAAGTAAAATAATGTAATTTTATCTCCATCTCTAGTAATAAATGTCCTAAATTGCTACTTAATGGTGTCTCCACTGGGTAAGGAATAGGATGATACACAGGGTCTGCAAAAGCAAAGAGTATTACTGCTTCAACCATGGAATCATAATATCGTTTAAAAATCAATCACTTCAAAGTGCTTAAGTCTGTCATATCTAGCATGAAGGATGATTTAGTTGATAGTTATAATTTTCCATTAAGAAAAAATAATCACTATTCCTAGGTTTCCTTTTCCTCACCTTCTTTAGATGAGGAAGATTTAAACCTTCTTTTAGCCAGGAAGGGAAAGTGTTCTTGCCATTGAACAAGATAAAGAGCTGTTGGTTAGAAACAATCTCAAAGCAATGCTGAAATAACCAGGTACTCTAAAAACACCCCAGAGTAATGACCCTTGCCTGCCACAAGTTGGCTCATTGCATGTTCCTTTTCTAGCACCAAATTTTGTAATTAATAAGGGAGATGAGCTGTAAAATGGAACAGTGCAATTTAAAGGGAAAAAAAAAATCCAAGCACTAACTTCTCTTTTTCTTCAGCTGGGAGAAGATTAACACAGGGAGAAGTGGCACTGGGATAAATACAACACTCCCAGCTTATTGTCTCAAAACCAATCAAACATAAGAAAATCCAGAATAACTGTTGATAAACTGGCATCTAACTTTTTCCTAGAGATGCTTCTGTTGGAAACAGAATTATTCCAATATCTTATACCTGTGTGAGAGCTTAGAGCTGTTTAAGAATCCAGTAAACAGCTCAGGGATATTGGCATTAATTTTACCACACTAAGACATAAGGAGTTTAATATTTTCTGTCATAATATTGTAACACAAGATGGGTAGGTGTGGCACATTCCAAATCTGCTCTGAATAAATATTGGGTGAGGAAACTAAATGTTGTTCCAGTGAGCAATATATTTCAAGTTTATTATTGAAGTGATGAGGTCAGTCTGGAATTCCCTCTCCCAGAGAGACAGTGCTGGCAATTGGATGTTAATCTTTGTTAGATCCCACATCTGCTCCTTATCAGCATCTCAACTTTAATTCAGGAGAAGTTTAACCTTGACCCTTTGAGGCAGTGCCTGGCTGGTCTGGGCATCCTGGCCTGCTAAGGGTGCCCAGTGCATGGGAGTGATCCCTGCTGAGGATCCCAAGGCTTTCCTGGTGCCAAAAATCCCCTGACTCAAGTCTGTGCAAAGCTGAGCAGTGCCCAGCTGTGGTTGTGATGTTGCCTGTGAAAAACCTGATTTTCGTGCTGGATGAATGCTTTACCCATTAATTGCCAGGTGGTAATTGCTGGCTGAGGGAGCCAAACTTGTTATTAACACCCCAGCAAGAATAGGGAGATTAAAACACAAAATCAGAGAAAAGTGGGAAATCTGAGCTGGTACCTATGAAATGCGTGTGAATTTGTGTCCCCAGTGTGCAGCGAAAGCTGCTGTGACCCTGCAGTCTGCACATTCCTCCAGTGCTGACACAAAGCACCTGACAGGCTCTCCCAAACAGCAGCCTGAACTTGAGGGGAATTGCTTTTGCTGAACAGCGATTATAATTCCATGCTGCATATCCAGATTTTGACAAGTAAATCTCATATTTTAAACACAGGATTAAAAATTTTTATTACTACAGTGGGGATTAAGTAGTAAAGCCTCAGAATGTAAGTCTGCAACATAGGAAACAGGAAAATAAAGTGAAATCTATTGTTCAAAATAACTTGGGCTTAACCCTCTGTCCCCTGGTGCAGACCCAGATTGCTGTGGGCAATAATTATCCACGGGTCTCCTGTAGCATTTCACAGGACAGGTAGGGGATATGGGATTTCTTCCTGTTGTTTTCCAAATCCCTCCATTTCCAGACTTGGCTGCACCATCATGCTCAGAAATAACAGTGGCATTGAATAGCATCCGAATGAGAAACTCAAACCAGCCAGGTTCATTTGCTGCTTTGACTTGGCTGATTACAAAGCAGCTCATTTCCGTTCCTCCTTGCTTGTTTTTAGAGGAAAGTCTCTTTATTAAGAGTTTCATTGTAAAAGTGCAGTAAATAAAACAATTTCTCTGCTGAAAAGCTTTCAAGCCTTTGGGTGAAACCCTGACCCACTGGAGCCAGCTGAAGGACACTGAGGACAAGTGCCAGACTTCTGCTGTACCAAGAATTCAGTTATTTCTACCAATATTGCTTTTCTGAACAACTGATGAACTCTTAGTTTCCAATTAGCTGCTCCTCTGGATGCAGCTTTAGAATCTAATAAAAATCAAAGGCACAATCTGAATTCTTATGAGTCTTAAATCTTTACTTTTGGTTCTTCCATACAGGGAGAATTCTTACAATTTTTAATGACTTTCCACAAAATAATTTCCATGTCTTCAGCAAGAACCTGTGAGCTTTGGCCTTGTTTTTAGAATTAAAAGTGAAATGGTTGATAAACATAAGCCTTCAGATGTTCCCCCTGCTTTGCTAAGGGACTAAATCTATCTGATCACAAGTTAATTACCAGCTGTTTTCACACTACCAAAACATTCTTAAAAAACAAATCAATGTGTAATAGATGATTTATGTGTGTCCAATAATTAAAACATGAATGCTCAGCAGTCACCAGCTTTTACCACACTGGAATTGTCAGAAGGTGCTATTTCATTCTAGCAGTATCAGGTTTTATTTTACCTCCTGATTCTTGCACAAGGAGATAAAATCATTGAACATACAATTATTTAAACCCTCTTCATGGCAGGAGTTATAACTCTGCATTTATTTATTATGCCAACCACTGTTATTTTGCTTCCTGGCACCCTCAGCTCCTTTCCTGTTTCTCCAGGTAAGGAACACACAGAGGTTTGGCTAAACTGCATACAAAGGGAGCTGCAGGCAGGAGTGGAGGTCATGCTGGGGCCAGAGAAATTTCAAGTTTTTCTTTCCATGTAATTTTAGCTGCCTTTTGATATGGTTCTTAATTAACTAGTAAACCTGTTCTTTCATTTCCAATGAAACATATTGATGGTGCATTCTGACTTGGCTCCTAATCTATTTTCCCTTTGCTGTAATCAGTATGAAGATGCCACAAAGCTACAGGTAACATTAAAAAGATCTTTTCTTTATCCCATGCGATTAATTTACTTCTCTCTCTCCTTTCCATTATATAACCAGTGTAACAAAATAGCCTAGAAGGCTGCCTTGTAGGCAAGGTGGATTGAGTTTTTTGGTAGTACTGTCATCCTTGCTTGAAGCAGAGCTGGAGCCAAGTCCTGGAGTTGGGAAAAACTCTGATTTTCCTCAAGGAAGGGCTGACTTGCAGGGTCAGAGCCCATTGCAAGGGCAGTGTGTGCTGCAGTTTGTGTGATGGTTTTCAGGAGGAGCTCTGCAGTTCCAGGGAGAGGGGTTCTACCCTGTGCACACATGGCTGTGGGATTCCAGGATTCGCTCTGCTCTGTCAAACTATTGACTCATCCTTACTGGAATCCTGCATCTGTTTCACAGACTGAAACTCATTATCAGTTTGTGCCAGCTTCCTGAGAGAAGGTGGCACTGGGGTGTGCAGGAAGAGAAGGTGTGAAGCCTAAAGTAATTCTACAATAGGAAGGATTTATCTGTGTTTGCAAATTTTTTTACCAGACATAGCAATTGTAACCTAGAGACTGAAATGCAGAGGTGGCTGTGGATGCTGTTGTTGGAACTGAAGTTCGGGTTAGTTGGAATTTAAAAAGTTACTGGGAAAACTCCCAATTCGGACATCCTTTATGTTCAGGAGATGCCTGAGTTGTGCTCACTGTGGGGGACACAGCCATGCAGTTACACAGCTCCTCAGAAACCTCAAACACAAGGTAGGGATGAAACGTGCTGTTCAACAGGTTGACTCCATAGTGCTTCTCTTGTCAACTCTAAAGTTCTTTGTGATAAATAATAGATAAATACTGGAGGATAATGTTGCTCTGCTGTCGTGAGTTGCACAGAGCTTTTATCATATAATGCAGACTGTGTTGTGGGGCTTTTGGGTAAAAGCTGTGGGATTTGGCACAACAGAAGGAAAGAACAAAAGATGACAGAAAAGGCAAATGAAGGTTACAGTTTTTGTTAATTAACTTCCTCCCTGGCCTTTACTTTCACTCCTGCCAGCAAGCCTATTCCTGCTTTGTCCATAAAGCCCTGTAGCCACAGGTGACTGATCCTGGGGGGAGTTTATGTTACATTTAAGATAAACATAATGCCACAGGTAAAGCCAGAGGTAATGAGTTTGGAACCACTCCCGGAGCAGCTGGGTGAGGGAAGACTGAGAGAATTGGGGTAGCTCAGCCTGGAGAAGAGAAGGCTTGGAGTGAGCTAATTGTGACTTTCCAGTACCTGAAAGGAGCCTACAAGAAAGATGGAGAGAGATTATTTTGTTTTTGTCTGGACTGATAGGATGAGGGGGAATGGCTTCAAACTGAGTAGGCTAAGATTGGATATTACAAAGAAAAAAAATTCTATGAGTGTGGTGAGGTTCTGGCACAGATTCCCCAGAGAATTTGTGGCTGCCCCAGACCACTGTGGAAGCTGACCCTACCAACGGCAGAGGACGAGCTTTTAAGTCCTCCCAACCCAAACCATTCCGTGCCTCTATGATGACGGCAGCACCACCACCACGATCACCACTGTCCCGTGTCCCCAGAGGCCATGCCCATGTTTTTTTAACCTGTCAGGGACGTGACTCCACAGGCGAGTGGCGGGAAGGCGCCGCCGCCCCCCCCCCCAGCTCCCCTCAGCCCTCAAGGCCTCGCGCCAACCGTGCCGCAGCCTCTGGCGCCCCCTGTCGGCCCGCGCCGCGCTCCCCTCACGGATCGATCCCGCTCCATTACGCGGGGCCAAACCTCGGGGTTTTAGAGCAGGTTCACCAAATTGTCAATTAAGTGCAAATCAATCCCCGGCCATTTATCACTGTGTTAATCCGCCCGCGCTCTGTGAGGCGAGAAATCGATCTGCTCGTGTCACCGGGGAGCAATCGCGGCGCGCTGGCAGCCCGGCAGCTGCCGGATCAGGGCAACCGCGGAAATTTATAATCCTGGAGAAAAATTGCGGCTTGCCAAGAGGCACATTAGGAACTTGGGGAAGTTGAGTGTGGGCAGGGGGAAGGGGCTGTGATAAAGAGGTTGTGTGGGGAGACCCGGCTCTCGAGGGGTCCTGCCGGGAGACTCGGGCCTGAGGAGCTGCTGATTTATCAAGGACATAAATAAAGATTTTTGTTAACTCGGATCAATGCCTTAATACAAGGCTTTGGGGGAATGGCTCGTTCACCCTGCAGGGTGGGTGCAGATATCCCACAGCATTTGGCTCCAGGCCTGGGAATCTCCAAGGGGAACAACAAAATCTCTCCTGCAAAGTAACAAGTGAAAGGAGCAGAGGAAATGGCCTCAGGTTGTACCAGGGGAGGTTTAGGTTGGATATTAGGAAGAAGCTCTCTGTGGAAAGGGTTGTTAAATATTGGCACAGGGTACCCAGGGAAGCAGTGGAGTCACTGGTCCTGGACACTTCCAGGGATGGGGCACCCTCTGCAGGGCCTCACCACCCTCATGGGGAAGAATTTGTTCTAATATCTCATCTAAATCTGTTCTCTTTCAGTTTGAAGCCATTCCCTCTTGTCCTGTCACTACATGCTCTTATAAAAAGTCCCTCTCCATCTTCCTTTTAGGCCTTCTTCATGTACGTTTGGGCTTGATGACCTTAGAGGTCTTTTCCAACCTTAACAATTCCATGATTCTTTGCCCATCATGGCTATTTTTTAAAATTCTCCCAGTAAATGTCTCACTCCATATTTGAGGGAAAATATAAAGCGTGTCAATTATTCTTACATGGAGCGCCCAGAATTGCTGGAAAGGGTGTCAAAATGCCTTCCCTGGAGGTTTGCCAAAGGTCACCGTGGGCAGAGCCTGTTCTGGAAGAGCCTACCAAGAGAAGTGACTATTGGGGAGCTCATTCCTTGAGCTTTCTTTAGGGTCTTACTGAAGGCAAAGCTTGAAATCATAAGCGCAAGCCAAGAGCTGGGGAATTAAAATGGTGACGTGATTATTAGCTTAAAGAGGTGAACGGTTATTTCCTCTGGAAAAGAAAGGCTGTGCTGGACAGCAGCCTGTAACTCCAGGGCTGACACTGCCATGGGATTTTGGGGTGGTGATTTCTCATTTCATAACTTCCTCTGGCTGCTTTTGGGAGCTGTCATTGCTTCTCACTGGGAGTGTGGAGCGATGAAACTGTGCTCTCATCAGCTGGGTTCCCTTGGTGCCATACTGGGAATCAAAGAGCAACTCAGCTCGTTAAAGGAAATTGAAGCAGACAAGAAAAAGTGTTGCGAACCCTTGAGGTTTTCAGTCCTTTAGTCTGAGTGAAAAATCTGCCCTTTTATTTTCTTCGTGGTTGTGTGAAGGTCACAAAGTTTGGTTCAAGACTCGGATAAATAACTAAAAACCAAAACTCTGGTTTCAAATTTTACATCAGTTTTCACTGCTGTGTTTCCATATAAACCAACCTGAAAACTGTCATTGTGTGTCTCAGTTTGTTTCTTGCCAGGATCATAATTGTATAGGCACAGTTTTCTTGCAGAAAGAAAATCTATGTCCAATTAGGATTTGTATTTTTTGGCAATGCCAGCAATCTGGCTATAGATTAAAAAAAAATCTACTGATTATATTATTGAACTGTTTAGAAACTCCTATATTTCAACTAAAGAAAAAAATATTTGCTGGCTTCTTCTGACATTCAGGTGTTCTTTATCCATAATTCTGTGTAGTTCTTTGAGTTAAATGGAAGGAAGGTGGAGTCATGTGGATCTTCTCACCCCCAGTAACTTTCATTAGAACCAAAAACAATATTGAAAAGGAATCAACACATGTTTTTGTGTGTGTGTTACATTTTTCTTGTAAAATCTGCTAAAATATCAGTCAGAATCAGGTTGGTTGGTCTTGGTTCCCAGATTAAGGAATTAAAGATCGACTAAACTCTTCTCAAGTATTTAAGAAACGAACCATCTGTATAAGAATCTAGGACAGATTACACTTAACCTTATTCTGAAGCAAGAGATTAAGATGAGAACAGCTACTGTAATTAAGATGCTGCAGATGCTGTTCACTAAATATGCAGCAAAGGAGATCCTGGATGCTTGTGCTGCAAGAGAGTGAAAAATAACACAGGGTCTCTTCTGAAAAAGCTTCAATATTTTGTGAAAACTGTCCCACTCCAATAATTCCTGACTGAACCTGTTACATTTTCTCAGCTAGTGATTCACTGCTGGGGTCTCTTTCCATGGGCTGTGGGACTGTTCCCCACTAAGTCTTTAAAACCAGGCCAGGTGTCTGTTGGAAGGTTGTTCTCTTGCCCCACTACTGCAAAAGCTTCTGGAAAAGGGTTTTATTCCTTTTGTGGGATCCCAAAGGGCAGGCTGTGCCATCCCACATTTACAGTTTAATTTGGGATTCCCAGCTACAGCGGGTCTTTATCTCACCTTTTTTCTGGGCAAAATTTACAATTTATAATAGGGAGTGTGACTCAGGAGTAAGGAGGTCTTGGAACTAAGATGGGAAGAAGGCTGGGTTGGGTTTTTTCAGTTTCTTTTAGGTTTATTTCTTAGTTTTCAGTTTTTAAAGGTTATCCTGAAACCTTTCTTAAAAGTAAATAATCAAGTGACAGTATGAAATACTGTGTGCCCTGTAGAAAACCTGTTTACCTTCTATTTTCCTGGACAAAAGGATTCCTTGCTGACACCTGCAAGAGCTCCAGGCTCCTCCTAACTGCACAGACTGTGAGCACACGGATATTGCCAAATCAGGGATTTTTCATGGATACCCACTCAAGCCATTTCCTATGTGACCTTTGTATCTGGTAGCTAATGAAAGAATTTTGGCTACTCTGATTCTTGGACAGAGCTGAAATACCAGAGCATCAATCTAACTGGCCTTGAGAAAACCACCAGCTGGGATCTGGTTCCCGTTGGGAAGCCCAGGCCTGGAAGTGAGCAGATCATTCCCAAGTGCTCATCTGTAAATCGTGTTGTAACTCATCAGTCTGGTGCTTAATGAAGTGTTTATTGTACAGCAAGCTTCCAAATTGTGCCAGTAAGAGACAACTAAATCCTGAGCAGTCTTCTAGCAACTGGGACTCCCAAACGAGCCAGGAAGTAGAAGTAAAACCAAGAGTGTTTTTTAAAAACTTATTTACCTGCAGAGATCTAACTATTGGCAGTAAGAATTTTCTTTCACTGTCCAAGTGGGAGATTTTTATTAAAAAAAAGAAATGACACCGAGGTGTTCCCTGAAGGAACTGAAGTTATTTGGCCATCCTGCCTGTGCTTTGTGGATCTTTGCTATTCCAAAAGCCTCACCTGAAAGGAGGGGGGAACATCCTCAGAATATTATCTGTACTTAATAGAAAGCAACACATTTGAAAGTGCTCCAGAAATGAGTTGTGCATTATTTAGAAAGGGAAGAGTATTGCTGCTTTCCTTGGGTCTCACTCTTCTTGCCTATCAGATTATTATTTTTTTTCCCTGGGATGGCAGGGAGTTGCTTAAAATGAAAAATTGATCCCGATGAACAGCTGAAAACTGGTTTGCATAAGTCACAGTTATTATTCAGATATTACAATGCAAGGCAGTGAGACCCATGAATACTCGCATGGAAGCATTTAAATATAAAAGCTTAGTACTTCCAACCCCAAACAATCCCTGCAGCCTGCCAACAAACGAGAATCTTACTGGAATACACATAAATCATCTTGTTTCTGACAAATCCTGAAGAAGCAGGGGGAGGGGGAACAGAATCCCTTGCTAATTCCCCCAAGCTGTTGTTTATTGAAATTAGGCAGCAAGGATAAACTATAGCTGGATCAATAATTATCTGTCTAATATAATCAAGTGCCTCCTATGAGAGTCTGTCGTTAAGCACAACTTCCTGCCAAAGCCTGGGACAATGTTTCATGCAAAGAGCTGTCGGGCGGTTCCAATGACGGGAATGCCAACTAGGATTGTCCCGCTGGATGGCCGCGGTTCAGGAGAGGAGAGCTCCCCTCAGTCTGTGCTGCAGCTTCCGCAGCTGCCGCTCGCTGTTTGCCCCGTGCCAGCACCAGCAGGTAAAGTCTGATGGACTCACAGGCTGCAAACCCTGCAGCAGGTTTGGCACTGGAGCCAGGCAGGAGCGGACAATCCCGTCGTGTAACACAAAATGTCCATTTTTTAATGTGGCTTTTTTTGTGTTGCAACCCTTCTTTTCAGTCCATTCTTTCTCCAAGTCTGAACTCTCCTGCCACCACCTAGCTTTCATGTCCTTGAGGGGTTAGGCTGGAGGCTCCTATGAGTGACTGGGTGCTCTGAAGGAGACCAACTCCATCTCTAGAGGAAGCTGCAAATCCTGGAGCACAGCACACTTAACCAGCACTTCTATTGAAACAAATGAACTGGGAGACAGAAATAAGCAGGAGACATTTCCTGTAGTGGGAAAATGAAAGGCAGAATCCATTTTGCCATATTCAAGGCCCTGTCGTTTGAAACAACCCTCTTTACTCTTCAGATGATGGTTGCTAAGACTGCAGAAATTCCTGTGATTAAATACCTGTACAGACAGAGCTAATTGCAACTCTGTGATGAGGACGAAAGCAGAAAAGTATTCTGGTCATTTTCTCCTTCTCTAAACTGCTTTTAACATTCATCAAGAGGTTCCTTGCATTTTTCTGATTTTTAGGCTTCCTACTTGAAGTTTCACATCTGAGCATTATTTTGACAGACAACCTACTTACACTGTGAATTAGGCATTTACAAGTGACTTTCTTCTGTTTCCACAGTTCAGCTGCAGAATATTAAAGGCTTGTAGGTGTTACTGATAGTCATATATTGCAGCAATAATGTGTCCTACTGCGATGAACGTCGCTGCAGAATTCATCAGATCCATGAAAAATAGTTCCACGTGCACGAGTGTGGAAGTTCACTGCAGTGCTTGTGCCTGGCCTGTGCTGGCAATAGCCATAGATCACTCCATGACACTGCTGAATGCTTCCCCACATCCATATGAAAATGTCTCCCTGGAATGGAATTCACAATTTTGGACCCTCCCTGACACCCCCACAGGTACATATGTTCCTGGAGCAACTTAATGTATGTTCTTGTGATAGGCACAGCTTTATCTTTATATCTTCATTTAAGAGACTCTTTCCTGCCTGTTCTCAGCTTGGATCAGAGTGTGGTGCAGGGCTGGAAATATCCAGAAGTTCGGGGTTATTATAGAGATTCTTATTTCCTTTGACAATTTGTGTTTCTCATAAATGAAAGACAATTATAAAATCATAAAATTAAAAGAAATACAGAGGCAAGTGGTTGGTGTTACCTGCAGATGTAGCCACTCACTAGGTCCAGTCAGAACTACGTAATTAAAAGATTTTATGACTAATAACAGTAGCTATGAAGGGTCTCTCCTGTTGGAAAGGCCACTTTTAATGCAGATGTGCTTTCCCCAGAGAGCTTGCAGCAGACACTTAGACTTTACTAAAAGCAATAAGCAAATATATCTCTGTAACACATCCTCTTTGGTATTTGTGTTTCAGCTGGCAAAATAAAACCTGATATTCAGAAAAGGGCTCCTTAAAATCTGTCAAGAATAGGAGAGTTTAATGCCTGAGTAGATAAAATCAGCTCCCAGCCTGTGAGATCTGCCTCCTCAGAAACTGCCTGCCAGGTGAGCGTGAGAAACATTTAATGTTTTGATGCTCCATGGCTACTTTCTGATCTAATTTTACACTCAGATGAGCAAGTTGAGCTGCTTTGAATTCAGCCAAGTAATTTAAATAATTTTTTGTGGCCCCTTCTCTTCTGTACAGGTGTTGGGTAAAAGCTGGGATCCAGATTTGTGAGGGACAGGACAAGCACAGCTGTGGCCTGAATAAATCAGTAGGGGAGGTGTGGATGTCCCCTGTGCTTTTTCACACTTTTCTTTATCATTTAGCTTTACTTAACAGAAGCTCTAGCAATAAAGGGCTAATCAACTTTTGATAGGCACCTATGATTAAAAATTAATTCAAATGTTCATTATTCCAAAGGGAGAAAAATGAACTTGGATATCTCAGAGGAAACAGGAGTTTGCCTGCAGAGAAAACCATGGAAATAGCCTCAAAACCATGGTACTTAGACCTGGTGATTTGTGGTTCTGCTGTTCTGAGAGCTCTTATACTTCAAGTGCTTTATACAGCCAGAGGTCAATCCTGGCTGACTTAGAAGACTATAAGTCAGCAGCAATAATATGTAACCTGAGAAAGATTTGACCTCTGGACTGTATTTAGGGATTTTCAGCCATACCTCAAAATAGGAACGTGCAAATAATAGGATACATTAAATTTAAGCCTTCCAGTCTTTCACTACTGGACCTTTATCCTGGCTTATACTGGAAAACCTTTGCAAACAGAACTCCAGTGTAGCAATAAAGTGGCTGGGCTCAGTAGGAATATGTGTAAAGCCAAACATGCACATGTATATTTAGAAGCTTGAAACCCTCCCCAAACATCCTGCTCAGTGAATAGTTGAAGCCATGAATAAAAGATCTCCATTTGGCTCAGTGGTCTCTACAGGCTGGGTTCATTTCCACTTACAGATTATTACTCACCAAATGTATAGTCTATGGAAATCTAACTAATTTGTTGTTGTTTTCTGGTAGCTGCATCCTGCTGAGTTATTGATTGTCTGGACTCAAGGTATGCGTGTTATTGTAATAGGCTCCTGAGCTGTTAGCACACCATTGATTCAATATTTCTCTGGAGCAAAAGCCTACTGCCAAGGAATTTCCAGGCACTGAGAGGCTGTAACTATTCCTATAAATTTTATTCTTAGCTCTTTGAACTCGGACAAAACTCTCCTAGTTGTTGCCAAAACATTTCTTGTTATTAGCAGTAGAAGCGGGAAGCTGAATAAAAAATGGGAGCAAAAGAAACTCCTCTGCTGAAGAGAAGCTTCTAAATGTGCTTTACTGACCCACCCCTATGTTCTCTGTCTTTCCAGCCCCTAAATTAGGGAGGCAGGACACCCTGGTGAGTGTAAATAAGCTCATGGAATCCTCTCCCTGCCTGCCTGGTGCTAGCAATGCTCCCAAAATTGTGCCTCCCATTCCACAGGATCACACACAGAGGCTTTCTCACTGAGCAAGGACTGAGTAAGAAGGCTGAGCAAGCCTTGTGCAATCTACTCCTCATTATTAGTGAGGCAATCTGGAGACATTTAGAGAAGGAGTGTGTTCATCACATTTGGTTGCAGGACTCTGCAGGATCACGGACACAGATTCTCTAACTTATTTCACATACACTCATGCCCAACTCTGTGCTTAGCTTTGCTTTTTTTCAGAGGCAGAGTGCTGTTTGCAGGGGGTGTAACATCTCCCGTGGAATAAGTGACACTGGGTGGGGTGAGGGCTTTATAACCATAAGTAAGGATCAGCTCGTATTTGTCCATGGCTAATCCCTCGCCTGTTTCATCACTGATTCTCCCAGCTGAGCAACAAAGCCTGCAAGAAACCAACTCAAAAAAAAAAAAAAAAAAGCTGCATGAAACTAAAGGAAATCAAAAGCAAATTATTTTCCAGATTATAGCCCTCCAGAGCTGCTGAGATATTGCCCATTTTTCACAGCAGACAAAAACATTTTCCTGGGGATCAATTTAGCTTCCAGAAGTCGGCTCCTTTCAACCCATAATCCATCATATTTCCCCATTTGCAATCTCTCTGTGTCTGAGTGTTTTAAGTTTCCTATGAATTATTTTATAAAGAGTATAAAGAGGCCTTTTTTCCTGCTGAAATGAGGGAGTTGCCTTTCTGCCCTATCAGGTCAGATACCATTAGACTGTTGTACAAGGGGGCCCTGCCATCCATACCTCCATATTGGCAACTACCTTAGTAGGCTCATCTGTCAAAGAGATCCAGTAATCAATCACTGCAGTGATCAATATGCAGCTTATGCATTCATCATTCCTTTGAGGAGACTATTAGGATGAAGTTGTCAGTGAAACAGGAACAAAGGGAGAAATATACTGAGATGGCTGAGAGGTGGGAATGTGTGTTGGGGCAAGAAAGAGGAGCTTAAAAGGAGAAAATACAGCTCTACTGAAAGAGGGAGAGAATTTTGCACCTTGAGGGAAGGAGAAGTTTGTGACAGATTTATCTGGATGCCCAGGAACGTGGTGCAGAAGGTGACTCATCTTTCAAGAGGCAGAGTGGTGTAAAAATTTCCAGATCTCTTGATTGGTGTGTCACTATGATTTGTGGGCTGCTCTGCCAAGGTAAAACAGGTACCACGAGGAGCTGGGCACAAGCAAGGCAAGGAGGAAGAGGCAGGAAAGCTTGCGAATGAATCCATGAGAAGCACGTTGAGGCAGGGAGAGGACTATTTATTTATTGCTCAGAACTCATGCCTTTATTCCATTTAATCTGAGCTCAGGAATTACTGCAAACATTGATGACCACTTCTGCCTTGAAAAACACACCAGGGTCCCTCCAGGTCTCAGCAGCACAGACACTTGGAGGCATTTCTGATGAGCATAAGCTCCCTGCCTGGGGCACTCTGACCACAGACCCCCCCAAAGCCCACACTAAATCTGCTTCAGAGACAGAACTACGTGTCCATGTCCCCTTTTCCAAAGGCAAAGGAGTTGGGCTGGTTCCCAGTCCTCACACCAGGTCCAGTGGAGTCAGGGGAAAGGGTTAACACAGTTGGACCTGGGGACTTTTCAGGCTCACTTATGATTATTCCTTTATCTGACGCAGAGCCATTATTAAGTCACTGTAATAATTTACATTAATTGGATGTAATGCATAACAAATTTATGAGACTGGGGCTAGGCTCAGCTTTTGCATGAAACTCATCTTTGTGATGTGCTGACCAAGCACAAAAGGCTGGGATCTGCCAGTCAGAGGAGAAGTGGGGCTGGCCCACACTGCCCAGGGACAGCAGGGAACGTGCTCAGCCCCAACTGAATGCTGCTGAAAACCCTTCAGCTGTGATTGCTGTGGGGCTCTTACAACCAGTATCAGTTTGGGGTAGGTCTCTCCAGCAAACAGCTGCCATAATTTGGAGAGAGGGATAAAGTTGTGTTTGCCGTGGATTGTCTCTTGTCTGGTTCCAAACTGAACTGAAAGAGGAAGAAACCTGGATGTTTCTTCAGCTGAGTGTCTAAGCCAAGCCACAGGTCTGTCAGCCAGAAAACTGGAGGCAAGTGGTGACTGGGAGGCTCTGACCAGAGGTCAGAGAGGACTCGGAAACAAAGAGGAAAAGGAAAAGCCTGTGATGTGATCCCTGGTGCTAATTAGCTTGACCCCAGGGATTGTGTCTTAAAGTAACACACATGACCTGTGACCGTGAGGTTCTTCAACTGTCATCCAATAAAAGTTGCAGGAATGAATTTTGGTTTGCATGTGTTCCCAGGGTATTTGTCTCTTAACTGAGTCATAATAAACCTGGAAAAACATGGGGTCCTTCCCCTAACCTCCATATTCTTACTTTACAAGACATGGTTTCCTTCTCATACCTGATGACCGATCTTAAAAACTTTGGTGACCTCTAAGATCTGAAGTCCAGCATGTGCCAAGGGTCAAGTCCTGCTGGTTAGTTCCATTCTGGTGCTTTCTTCCCTTGGTAACTCCACTCTTTTCCTTCCTTGAGTGTCCCTACAGTGGCTGGTGACCCCAGTCTTGAGTCACCAGGGCTGGCAGGAGCAGGACTGGCTCTACACTCAGCTCATTCTGGAGGTGCTGTAGCTGTCAGTGTTGTGCTTGCACACATTTTCCTTCCCTAGGCTTTGTTCTGCTCCATGAAGGTCCAACCAGTGCCCAAGAGTCTGAAGTCCTTCTCTCTTGACAGTCTCTTCCAGGGTGCAATGTATCTTAGTCGTTTGTCCTAATAATTTATTACAGAATTAAGTGTATTGCCTAGGAAGCATGCCAGTAATGCTCTGCCAGTATATGTACAACACTTTGTTAATTAAAAGTATTAGGCGATATAGACTCTATTGTTGTGAATTAATCAGTTTAATTACAAAGAGTATCAAGTCTCATAGTTAAAATAATAGCTTTTGTCATGCACCAAGGTGAACGCCTCGCATTTGGCAAATATTTTTTTCATCTAAGTAGTAAATCATTGCCCACGTTCATGTTTCCCTTCCTCGCCACACTGTGTGGTCACCAAGCTGCTGCCGAGGTGGAGTGACAGGGAACGGAACTCACTTTTTTCCGTCTTTAGCCCACCGGGGTGGGACTGCTCCGGGGCTGGGCAGGGCAAGCGCCAGAGGCAGCACAGAGCTCTCCCTCTCCAGCCCCGCCGGTATTCGTGTGCAGGGCTGGGAGCCGTGTGACAATCTCACAGGGCTGCCGGAGCTATCGACATCCATTTCCCTTATTTATTTGTGGGATTACTCGTTTCTCTCGGGCAGGAGTGGAGCGCAGGGGGTTGAAGGAGGTTTAATCCCCGAGACAAGAGGAAACCTTGGGAAAGGTTAATTGCTGGGCTTTGCGTGTTGTGTCGTGCGGCTGCTCAGGTTACAGCAGCGATGCCATCTGCTCAGCACCCCGCCCTGCATAATTCACCAGCCTCGCATGTCGCTCTTGGGCTGAGCGTTCGGATGAGCGCTCCTGGGCTATTCATGAGGAAGTTACCTTTAGGCAGAGCTCAGGTAACCGGTTACCCGACACCCCAGGCTGACTTCTGCTCTCTTGTCCTTTTGCCCTTATTGTTCCTGTCCCCGCGTTGTGGGAGTTAAGAGCCAGTGGAGAGGCTGGCTGGGTGGTCTGTCCCCAACCTCCTCCTCCAAAGGCAAAGGGCCCTGTCCTGTCCCCAGCCATTCCTCCAAAGGCTGAGGCCACTGTCCTGTCCCCAGACTTCTCCAAAGGCACAGGGCCCTGTCGCAGGCAGTGCTGCTCTCCAGCTTGCCCTGCTCAAGCACCACCCGTTTGTGAGTCACTCTTTGAGACTGGCACAGCAGGTTTGATGCTATTCCCTATCCAAGCCATCTCCTTTCCCCGTGTGTTTGAGCACGGATATGTGCAATGCAAGGACACTTCATTTTCCTTTTCCCATTAAAAACTCAACCTTTTTGGAAGTTCCTTCTGGCTTCTCTAACAGCCACAAACTCACACAGCATTTCACCTGCCACCAGAGCAGTGCTTTAGGGCTCCAGGCTGCCACTTCATGGGTGACACTTCAGCAGCACAGTGTGACTGGGATATTTTCCTACCTCTTCATACCTTTATGTGGGGTAAACCATTTCCACAGGGTTTTTAACTTGATATGGAGTCGGTCTCCTCTGCCAGAGCACCCTTCTCATCTCTGCTGTGTAACCTGAGTTCAACTGCTCCCTCCCCATGAATATTTAACTGAGGATCTTAGCAGATGAGCTGCAGCTAACATGTGGCAAACAGATTTCCAGTACAAAAGAGCCTGCTAAAATGATGATGCGTGAAAGAAACCCTGGAAGGAAAGGGAAGGTTCACGTTCTGGGAAGGGAAGTGCAGTTGAGCACAGTGAACTCCAACTAGCTGGGCAAGGGGAGAAAGGAGCACCAGGGGCTGTGGCAGAGCAAGCAAGGAGGGCATTGGTGAGGGACAGAGACAAAAACAGCTCAGGCAGATAAACTGGAGCTCTTCTGGTTGGCCTAAACCCTTATTTATGTGAGCTTGGAGTGGTTTAATTGATATTGCAGCCTTCAGTGACCCACTGATGAGAGACTCCTGGGTTAAAGCAGTAGATGCACATATAATGCCTGAATTTCCAAAGCCTTTTTAGGTTCTTCATAGGGAAAACTTATACAGATCCTCCAGCAGTGAGTTCCATCATCCTGTAATGCTCTGGGGGAAAAAATAATCAGCCTGATGATTTTACTGTGTTCCACTTAATTCTTCCACAGAAAGGAAACTATGTTTTATTCTTTTCCTTGGATATTACCTTGATTATTTTCAGACAACTACTATGTACAATTTCTCAATATACTCTACCCAGGTAAATATGTGGTTCTGAGGTTCATTAACCACAAAACAGAGGATTAATTTCAGATCCAATGAGAGATTAATTTGGCAATTTCCCTTCACCGATGAGGTGAAAACCAGCAGTGCTGTCAATAGCAAAAGGTCTTACTGCTCTATTGAACAGCCTGAATATTAACAGTAATCTCTGCTGCTCTCTTCAGCCAAAAAAGAGATGCTCTGACCCCCACCCCCCAAGGACTCATTAATGATAAAGGGCCCAGATTACCAAATTAAACGGAATTGCTTTGACCCAAGTAAGGGCAACAGGTTAATTTTTGCATAAACCATGACCGTGTTCGTGCCTGAATTGCTCTCCAGGCCCGTGCCTGGGTGTGGGGCTCGGGGACACTCAGAGGTGAAGGTCTCTGGGAGTCTGTGCTCCTGAAATATTGGCTGTTTCACCGGGTCTCCCTCCTGAGAGGGATGAGCAGGATTTACAAGGCAGGGCTGATTTGAACTGAAGCAGCCATTTGCACAGAATAATTTCCTTTTCAAGCGCTAAATTCAGACTTTATGGCTTCCCCTGCTCCTTTTGGTCTCCTGTGTGTCCTCCCTCTGATCCCACTTGTCCTTCACAGGCTCAAGGCAGAGGCTGCCCTGCCAGGGCCGAGGAGAGGCGACAGGAACCTGCAAATTGGGGCACTTGTTTCAGTGTGTAATCCCTGGATGTGCTTGTATTCCAAGAGGAAACACACCAGCAAAGGCAGGCAGAGAGAAAGGGGCTGCACTGGACCCAGCTTGGAGGCTGGAAACCTTTAACAGAGCTGGGGTTTAGGGCTGTGGATAGAGGTGCAGCTTCTTGGGAGAAAATTCCAGCCACCAAGGAAATGAAGGCTTGGCCATGTCTTAGCAAGTCCATCCAGGAATTCTGGCACAAAGCCTGGGTTCACTATCATTCTTCTGGGAGCAACAAGCCTCTCCTTCCTAATATGTGTTTAGAATTTAAAATTAATCTGCTGCCAGAAGGGGTGAAGAAATCCCTCGGGGGGAATGTGAGGCTTTGGAAAAGGACCCCCAGAAGTTGGGGCTCCAAAGCAAGGAGCAGAGTCTGCTTAGCCCAGCCTGCTCCTACCCACCTCCTCTCCCAGGGCCTCCTTGCACCTCCCCAGTTATTTGGGATCCCCAGGCAAGGGATCCTGCAGGGATAACTGGGATTCCTCTGTGGTGCAGAGCCCGGGGTGCTACTGGAGGTGGCCCAAGGCAAGCGGGGTTCAGGCTGCTCCGTGGGCAACCTCTGGCTTTGTGCTAAGCTGGGAATTTATTGGTGTTAGTCAGGTTAATGTCCTATTACTTTGCATATTAATAATCTCTTATTACATTTGTTCTTAAGAGTGGTATCATGTTGAGGCAATGAGGATTAATGGCACCTCGGTAATATTTACATATTTACATTATTAAAAAGCAATACATCTTTTAGACAGCCCTGGGCATGGTGTAGAATTGCAGATGCTGTTCTGAGCCCACCACAGCCTTCACCCTGTGATACCTGTCCTGCTCAGAATCATCTTTCCAGGTGTTCAGCAGGTTTAGCCAGGGTAAGGAGGCCTGGGCACCCTCTGGGCAGAGCCAGCCCCTCCTGCTGTCCCACCTGTCCCATCCTCCTGGCCAACCCCTCCTGCTCCATGGGCCCAGTGTCCTCAGCTGTCCCAAAAGGTGCTGAAACCTCCCCTCCCTCAGAGGCTGGGAGATGCTGGGGGCTGCAGCAGGTGTTGGTTCCCTCCCTGGTGTGTCTAAGGACGATGGACAAGGGAGCAAAGGTTTCTCCCCCACCACGTCACATCCCCAGGGAAAGGCTCTGCGACTCGGCTGGAGGCTCCCAATCACCTCTACAGTCCTAAACTTAATTAAAGCTGCCAGCTTCTAATTAAACTACTTAATTAAGTGCCACATTGTCAGTAGGTAAAGATGGAACAGACTTAATTATTTAGCACAATGACATAGAAGAAAAAACCCACTTTAAAAGCGTGACATCTCCTAGGTGGGCAGGAGCCCACCCTGCCCTGCCATGTGCCACCCCACAGTGCCAATGGCCCTGCCAGTGTTCCCAGCAGCAGCCTGGTGTGAGAAAGGCCTTTTAGAGCTGTTTTGTGTTTCTCCAGAAAGGAGACATCTAAAACTTCAATGACATCACCAGCCCTGCCCAGGACATTCTGAGTGGGGTCAGCCCCATCTTCTTGCCATCTCTCAGCTCTCCTGAATTATCCCCAAATGTGGATCATTAACCCCAGACCACAGAGGGGTCATCCTGACCCTGCTGAATCAATGAACAGAGCCCAGCAGCCTCCCCAAGGTCAGGTTTTGCCTTCACACACTGGCAGAGGGTGCTGGGTGGGTGCTCTCCCTACCCCAGCACCTCTCAGGGCAGCACTCGGCTTCACCCAGCACTTCTACACCTCATTTCCATCTTCCTTTTAAAACTCTGGCTAAAGGCTCCTGTCTGCAGGGTGATGTAACCTGAGTGACTCCCAAGCTGGCATTCTGCAGGGAAGATTAATGGGCACTGTCTTGTCAATAAATCCATAAAGACCCCAAACCCGGTGATGAACGTGCAGAAGGTAAAGGCAATGGTTAATACCTTCCAAATAGGCCCCAGAGCCTTTGAGTGCAGGCAAAGAGGAAAGCACTGGTGACCCTTGTTAATCTTTTCACTGGCTCCAGCAACTATTGGCACCTTTCGCTGGCCAGAAATTTGCAAGTCTTTGGGGAGCAATGATTCCACAGTCGGGGTCTCTTGGAGAGAGGAAAAAAATTCCCTTTGCTCCTAAAATGGGACCATTCTTCCAAATGAAAATTGACATTTTGGTTTGAACTTCATGACCTTCAGTAATCACACTAATGGCCTTAGCTGGCTGGCTGGGAGGGAGCTGGCTGTGGCCAGGACTGATGGGACCTGTATGGATCGTTGGAAATGGGAGATGAGGATGGCAGAGGCTGCTAACACTGGGCTCTAACTGGCCAAGGCACTGCAGGGGATTTCTGACCTGCTCTGGAGACTTTGAACTGCAGCAGCTTTGATCTTGGGTATTGACAGAGTGGTCACTGAGTGCTCTGAGCCATCCATCCATCCATCCATCCATCCATCCATCCATCCATCCATCCATCCATCCATCCATCCATCCATCCATCCACAGCCCTGCTGAGCTGCCAAAGCTGAGGAGCACCCCTGGAGCTGGCAGAGGGCAGTTCCTGTGCCCTCCACAGCTCCCAGCCTTTCTCAGATGCTGCCCCTGGGACTCCAGGAGCAGCAGCACTGGAGAGGGGCTCCCTGCCAGCCCCTCAGCTCCAAGTCCAGCTGTGCACACTTGTCCAGGGCAGAGCTGGAGCCAGGTTTCCCTTTGCCCCCTCTGCAGACACACAGTGAGCAAAGGTCCCCCCTGTCCCCCCTCTTCCTCAGATGAAAATCCCCATTTCCCACTTGTTATCCACCTGCACCATGGTAGCTGGGATTGGAAATTGGCTGTAACTAAGAATGCAAGAGGGTCCTTTTATTTTATTTTTTTTAATACCTCATTTAGTAGGTTAATATTCCATGTTATTTTAGGCTGTTTGTTCTATACATCTGCCACCCAAGCCTGTACAGATGTTTTAGGATTCTTTAATCCTGACAAAGGACTTAGCGTTAAGGAAAAATGGGTTACATAAAGATCCTTATCTCCTTAAGAAATAAAGCATGTTTTGGGCATATTGTGTACAAAACAAGACTAAAATAGAGACAGAACATTCTGGGGCCACTTACCAGATGTCCAGGTCGGGAGATGTGGGTCTGGTTTGCCTGCAGTTTTCCTGCCTGGCTCCTGAACCAGAGTTACAGCCTGGGATGGCTCTGCTGAGGGAAGAGGGAGATGAATCTCTGGGAGGCAAAAGTGCCAGTTTGGTGTGGAACAGGGAATTACTGAGTTCATGTAACTTCCCACTAACAGCAGCCTCCTGGATTAGATGGCAAGAGTTGTGCTTGGGAGAGGACTTTTCCCAAGACAGCAGCTCAGGCTGATGCTCTGCCCATGGCAGGAAAGGTGATCCCAAGCTAAAAACCTCTCCCAGCCAGAGCTGTTGCAGTTTCCAGGCTCGTGTACAGTATTTCATCCCATAAAATTGACACAGTTCTCACATTTTTGTGACTCCGGTGATTGATCCAGCCCCTGTAAATTACAAAAAAGAGTCACAATCCTCTAGGGTCTGAAGCAGAATATCAAAAGAGCATGGGCTCGTGCTGCCTTAATTAAAACTTCATTTAATTAAAAACCTTGAGAGCTTTATTAGACTCAGTAATTGATTTAATTTTCTTGTGGAATTCCATTACAAAACACTTGCAGCACATTGGCTTTGGGATCTCCAGCACCATCCTCCTCCCTGAGCAGCACCTCTGCCCTTTCCAAGGGACAAATCCCAAGCTCCTTGGCCTGGCAGATCCCAGAGTCTCACAGGACATTCCTGCTCAGTGTGGGAAGGAGGTCCTGGCTGGAGCAGGCAGCACCTCAAAGCTCTCCCTCGTCAGAGAAGTTTGTCCCTGTCCCTCAGCTGGCAGAGCAGCCAAACTGATCTCCATCCTCCAGAAGGAGTTGGGGAGTAGCTGCACGTGAGATTTGTGCCCTCAAACATGCTCTGATCTCTCTGAGGTGACAGAAAACCCTGTGGCTTCTCCCTAGGGCTGAGCCTGCCTTGGCACTCTGGGATTCACCGTGGCTTTTGCAAACAGACCGTGTGCAGGGGAAGGCAGGAAAACCCAGTCCCCATCACAACAGGTTTTGCAGCAATTCCCAAAGGTGAGGGTGCCCCGTGCCACCCTGTGCCACCCAGACAGGCTGGCACTTGGCCTTCCTGAATTCCCTTTTTGCTCCCAGCTCTGCTCTTCACTTGCTGCCCCCGACCAAAGCGGGTGGCTCTGTGCTAGAAATCAGCAGCCACATCTCCCCCAGCCCAGGCTGCATCTCTGTGCCAGCAAGGATTGGCAGGGGGGAGAGCTCTGGGAATTGCCCCAACACCTCCTCCCCAGCCAGCTGGCAGTGGATGCTCTGGAGAGATGATGGGTGTTAAAGCCTTTCTGGTCAGGACACAGGGAATCAAGGAGTAGAATAAGAATAATAAAAAGAAACCTTCGCCACCACACAATGATTGTCTGATCTATATCTATTTCACAACATCCAGAATTAATAGGATACAGGAGTTAAAGCAACCATGGCAACTGAATGCAGAAAGGGCTGTCCTTGTAAATAAATGAATTCATAAATAACTCACAAGTGCTGATATAAAAAGTCATGGGAATCTAATGCAATGCTAATGCAATTCAAGCCTTCCCTTTTTTCCATGCAGAATTAGAATATTGGGTGCGCCTGGCTTTGCTCTGTGCTACAAGTGTCATTCTTAAGATAATAGAACTTGCTAATTGTACCAGGAAGCAGGCTGTGATTGATGAGGGCTTTGGGGTTTTTGTCTCCTTCACGTTCTTCCGAGCAAGATGTTGCACCAGTAAGTTACAGGCTGGAAGTGAATTACAGAAAGTTAGGGAGCAAGGAGAAGGATTCATCCTGGCAGAGACACTCCAGCAAAACACATCCCTTGGGTGACCCTCAGCGTGGCATTTTTGGAAGCAATGTTCTCAGCTCTTCTCCCTGTGCTTCCTGTGGTTATAAAATATTTATCGTATTATTGATGGAGGGGAAATTTTGCCATGGAGATCCACATAAGGAGAGGGGCAGTGATCAACACTAAAATCAGCTTTATTTCCTTGCAGTGATTTCCCCCAGTTTGAAAATCATTCTTGATAAATTTGAAGACAGTTCTGTCTTATAATCACTTTGTTCCTTTTTCTTGATGATTTTTATTGATATGGATTTTGCTACTGTTTGATGCTGGAAAGCCATTTTCTCCTTTGCACTACACAGTCTATGCATAATCAATGTCAAAAAGACTCTGAAAAGCTTTCGAGCACCAGAAGTTTCTCTCAAACTGTCAGCAAAGCATTTTCCCAGATTGCAGCCAAACCCTTCCTCAGACCTCTTGGATTTCTAGTGCCCATTGCCCTGGGAACAGGGGGACAAAATTCCACTTAGCAAAAGAGACAAAGGGCGCACTTTTCCCTACAGAAACGTGAGAGTTTGGTTTATCCCCCCAAAAACAGAGGTGGAGAAGGTTCAGCGGAGGATGGAGGATCCATCACAGAGGATGCAGGGGGTTCCCGCTCGTGTCCTTCCCGCAGGCACCGCTCCATCCCGCAGCTTTGATCAGGGAGAACGGGCCGGGGCACGAGGCGAGGGGGACATGCCTGCTTCACACCGAGAGAGCCTCGGGGGAGAGGTTTCGCCCTGAATTCGAAGCTTCCAACGTTTCGGAGTCGGTTTTTCCCCCTCCCCGCCGCTCCCTGCCGGCTGCGGCGCGGCAGCCGCAGCATCCCTGGGGCAGGAGCACCGCCACGTGGGATGCGGCCGCACGCACAGCCCCGGCTCGCCCCCGCCGCGGGGACCCTCGGGGACCCTCGGGGGCTGCGGGGACCCTCGGGGGCTGCCCACGGCCCGGCCATCGCGCCTGACCCTCGCCCCACGCGGGAGATGCTGCCCGGGGAGTGTGGGG
>WBNO01028413.1:217712-238602 GCA_013400575.1 Peucedramus taeniatus
GGGGGGAGCCGCGGCCGTGCGGGGCGGGCCGAGCTCCCTCCGCGGGCGGCGGGCGGGCCGTGGGGATCGGTGCGGGGTAGGCGGAGTTGGCGTTTCCGCTGCTCGTCCCTCGGCTCTCACCTTTATTTGTCATTGTCCCCAACCTCGAGCGGCTCCTCCCGGGGCACCCGGGGCCGCCGCAGGGTCCCGTGAGCTGCGAGCTCCAGCGCTCCTCCTCCGGCAACGGGCAGTGCCCCGGCCCCGGTGTGCGCGGGGATCCCCGCGCCCGCTCAGCCCTGTTTAACGGAGAGGGATGAGAACTCGCAGGAACGGAGAGTTCTCGGCGTTTTGAGGCCACCCCGAGCGTGGGGCTGGCCTGGGGGACACGGAGCAGCCTGGAGGTGGAACCCTCGGAGCTGTGGGATGGTGCCCTAAAAGGACCCCCAAAATTGTGGAGTGGGTGTCCAAACCGTGGGCATCACGTGCAGGATGCAGAGTGGGGGATAATCACAGAATCACAGAGGGGCTTGGCTTGGAGGGGACTTAAAAACTCATCCCATCCCACCCCTGCCATGGCAGGGACCCTTTGTCCTATCCCAGGGTGCTCCAAACCCTGTCCAGCCTGGCCTTGGACACTGCCAGGGATCCAGGGGCAGCCACAGCTTCTCTGGGCACCTGTGCCAGGGCCTGCCCTCCCTGCCAGGGAGGGATTTCTGTTCCATATTCAGTTTGGAAAGTCTGTGCTCCCTGCATCGTGTTCCACGTGCCCCAGAGCAGTCTGTGACAGGGGAAGGTGACCAGCACGAGATTTTCTGTCCTGGCATTGAGTAGCAGCTCCCTGATTGTTCCCAGCATGGATCTGGAAGCTGGAATCCATGTGTTGCTGAGTGCTGGGTTCTTTTTAGAGTCTCCATGCTAGTAATTGTGAGCATTTTAATGCACAAATTGAAAATTCTTGTTGTTTTCTCTTTCAGATCAGCTCCTGTGCAGAGAGTTGTGAGTTTGTGAAGCACCTCAGTAGTTTCTGTCCCTCTTCCTAGAAGGTGTCACAGGAAAGCTTCACTCTTTTTTTGTTCCAAGGATTCAGTGGCATCCCAGAAGGGCAGCGACCTGCTGAGCTGGATGGCAGCACCCCTAAAATGTAATAATTCAGAGTTTGTTTTGTCCTCCCAATGTCCCCCTGTTGATATTTGAGTTCATGCAAGGAGCATGAACCCACCAAAGGCTGGTTGTTCCCGTGGTGGGCACAGCAACTCTGCAAGAGTTTGCTGGAAAACTTTGGGAAGGAAGTGGCAAGGAGAGGCTGAATCCCCAGCAATTGAATGTTCTGAATCCTCAGCATGGGATTTTTGACCTGTCTTGCTTTAGTCCTCCAAAAATACCTCTGAGAGCAAGCTCTGAGCAGCTCACAGGCATCATGTGGGCAGTGTGGGGGGTCACATGCTCCACAGCTGGGCTGGGTTTAGGCAGGGTTGGTTCAGGGTCTGAGCAGTTCCTGTGCCCTGCTAAAGCCACATTTCTGATGGGCATTTCCTGGCTCCAGACAGGAAACAGGGCAGGAGGCAACTAAAATTATGAGGGTGTCTGTGATGATTGAGGAGAACCCTTGGTTTCCTAAATTTTTTAAATCATAGTTTAGCCCTTACTCCTTTTTGGTAGTCCCTGATCCTTGTAGAGCCAATACTGGCTCACATTTCTGTGAGGGCAAAAAGGAATTGGAATGTGGGGCTGAGCAGGAGAGATTATAACTGGAATTTCCATTTCCATGGAATTTCAGGCAGGAAGAAGGGCAGAGACTTCCCCACTGCTACACATTGAATCAGAGAAGGATTTTGGGATCAAAAATACAATTTCCTGCAGCTTTATAATTTGCTCTGTGGTTAGTTCTGTTGGTAACGAAACTAAAGAATTCTTGAAGTAACTCTTGAATTCGTTTTAATTTTAAGAACAGTCAGATTTTGGGTTGAACAAAGGAAAGATCTGCCTGGATCTGAACACTTGGGTGTGCAAGGAGTCTGGGGAAGTCCCTGTTGTTTTCCAGCATTATCTGATGAGTGCATTGTCATTTCATAATTCCCGGAATTTGGCACATCAGAAGCCTGGGGTGAAGCAGAGAGCAGCTCAGAGGCTCCTGCTCATCACTCACACAGCAACAATGGGTGTGTGGAAGGATGTTGAGATTATAAATCCTAAACACTGCAGAAGATCAAGATAATTTCACTTATCTCTGCAGGTCTCCAAGGGGAGAAATAAACTGGTGGGTGCCTTTGAAAGGCTGCCTGGCCTTGCCTTGCAGTGACAGTGAGAGCACGAGGCTGGCCTGAGCCAGGGGAGGTACATCCTGTGGAGTGTGAAAAACATGATTGCCTCATTGTTCTTCCAAGACCTCCCATTATTTCCAGTTTGTTTATTTGGTGAAGCTTTGCCAAGTTTGGAAACGAGCACAAATCTGGAATCCACTTGCGATAGTACTCTGAGAACTCTTTTTTTTTTTTTTTCTTTTAAAGGAAATGTGACCCCAAGCAAACACATACATTAATATTACTGCTCTCACATGAGTATTATTGCTCATGTGGGTGGGCTGTTAGATTGGGGAAGATCTGTGAATTAGCCAGGATAATTTCAGACCAAACCGCTCTGCTGTGTTAACACTGGATAAAGTTTATAACAGGTTTATAAAGTTTATAACTGGTGCTGGCTGGGGAACTTACGTAGAATCTGGCATGGAGATAGGGGAGTAAGAAGCAAAGAGGCAAAACAGAGATGTTTCAGGGGAGGAAGCTGAGGTTTGGAAAGCAGTTGCAAGTGAGCGCTGATACTGAAATCGGCCAGGATAAGCTGCTCCATTCAGCAGCTTCAGGAGAACCGAAACTTTCTATTGTCTGTGTTATTCAGAGAAAATTTCTCTCGTCTGTGTTCTTTCTCAGCACCAAACTAATCTCCCTGTGCCTCCCCGCAGGTGTCTCCCTCCGCGGCCATCCAGCCCAGGCTTAGCCGTGCCCGGCCGCCGGCTGCGTCCCGCTGCTGCCATCTGATATGTGCCCTGCGGCTGGTGGCCTGGGGCGGGCTGCGCGGGGCGGGGCCCGATGCCGGTGATCCCCATTCCCCGGCGGGTGCGCTCGTTCCACGGCCCGCACACCACCTGCCTGCACTCCGCCTGCGGCCCCGTGCGCACCACGCACCTGGTGCGCACCAAGTACAACAACTTCGACATCTACCTGAAATCGCGATGGATGTACGGCTTCATCCGCTTCCTGCTGTACTTCAGCTGCAGCCTCTTCACCTCCATCCTCTGGGTGGCTCTCTCGATCTTGTTTTGCCTTCAGTACCTCGGCATCCGCATCTTCCTGCGCTTCCAGTACAAACTCTCCATCATCCTGCTCCTGCTGGGGCGGAGGCGGGTGGACTTCAGCCTCATGAATGAACTGCTCATCTACGGGATTCATGTGACCATGCTGCTGGTGGGGGGGCTGGGCTGGTGTTTCATGGTCTTTGTGGATATGTAAATAAAACCAAGCGCATGTGGGATCAGCAGGTGACTTTTCTTCTAGCCCCCAAATGTGTCAATGTCCTCTTTTTTTTTTTTTCTTCCTTTTTTTTTTTTTTTTCCTTTTTTTTNTCTTTCTTTTTTTTTTCTAATATAAATTAATTTATTTCTCAGTGCTAATTTTTGTGGATAAATTAACGTGCTTGTCTCTGGAATTTGTATTGGTCGAGGTGCCATTTTGAATGTCAAAGTGCAACACTTGACTGGATGTTTTATTCTTTGCACAGTGCACACCTAATGTAAGTTTCTTTTAATCCCTAAGAGCCTATTTTGCTGTTGTTCCTGTATTCCTGTGGCCATGAAAAAGGCAGTGATTTATCTGGAGGACAGAAGCCAGATAATTTTGCACTCTACACTCTTAATCCATCCTCACCATTTTCCTAAAAGTGTTCCTTGATGTCTCAGGCATGTAATAAGTACCTTTCTTGTAGGTTTTCATTTTGCATATTCCCAATAAGAATCTGGGCCCAAAATTCAACAGACTGTAGGACTTTGGGATTTTTTTTTCTCTTTTATTTTTAGATTTATTCAAGACATACATTTGCCCCACTCCTGTTTCATCCACTTTAAGGTGATTATGTAGCTTTGAGTGGCTTTGTCCTTTTCAGGCATTTAGTGCCAAGTAATTGAGTCCCTAACAGCACAAATCCAGGGGAGGGATGGGAGCAGGGCTTGCTATCATGTGCTCCTGAAATTCCCAGTCATGGCAAATATGTTCTCATTTTGCAGTGATTAAGGCAGACCCATTGCAAAGATCCTCAGCGTTCAGATCCTGGCGTTTGGTTCTACTTTTCCCTGAATTGATTCGTTCCAGCTTTCTCACAGAGATTCTTCTGTCTCAGGGAGCACAATGAGGTGAGACTGTCTTACCTAGGAGAGGTTGGAAGCAGAGTGCAGTCTGAGCTGGCAATAATTGTTCCTTGAAATGACACAAATTGTTCTACCTCTGCAGCAGGAGAGGGAGGGTCACTGCGGGGCGTTACCAACAGCTCAAAAGGGCAGTTGAATTTTAAGCTCAGTTTTACTGGTCTTGATCTAAGATGTCACTGTGCAGTCAGTTAAGTAACTCTATTTATGGAGCCCAGAAGCTGGCCTAAAGTTTATTTTTATTCTGCTTTTGTTTGTTTGTTTTGCCTTATGATGGAATATTGCCTTTTTCCCCGCATTCTTTAAGGAACTGTTTGAAAACAAGTTGGTAAAAATTGTGCAGAGCCTTTTTCCCTCCCTCCACAAAATCTTTGGGGTCAATCATAGGGCAATAAGCAAGAGTGAAATTATGTGACTGGTTTTTATCACCTCCTTGGTCAGGGCTGTGAGTTCCAGTTGCACACAGGGAAAGATCCTTCCCATTTCAGCTTGTGAGTGCTGCAGCCTTTTGCTGACACACTTTGGTTTGGAGGCTCGTGGATAGAAAGTAGAGAAGCTTCTGTGTGAAGCCCAAAGCTGAAGCACCCCCCAAAATTCTCTCATTATGGAGTGTTACAGGTAATGCAGCTGAACAGCAGAGCTGAATAAATAATGGCCACGGTGGTGTGAACTTTAGATTAGCCCCAAGAGAGCCCAAGGCTCTTTCTGCAGCAAACATGTAGCATCAGCATCTGTCACAAACTGGTGTCTGGAACTCCAACAGAGAGCTCCCCAGAGCCTTTCCTGGGATTGTTCTGTGGCCCCCAGATGCTGAGTGTCCTGTAGGTGTGAGCTCCAGCTCGCTGTGGTGCAGAGAGAGCTCCCAGTGATCCCAGCCCGGTGCAGCTGCCAGCCCGGAGCATCGCAGGATGGGGAGGCTCTCAGGGCAGCTGTGCTCCAGAATTCCTGCAGAAAACCTGTCACAACCCACAGCAAACAGCCCTGGGACAGCAGCCGGGATCCTCCTTGGGCAGTGGGACCTGCTGTCATCTGGGAGTGGCTGAACTTCAGCGCTCCTTGGCTAAAAGGGTGATTTGTGGTGATTTTTGGTGATTTGTGGTGATGAATGCCTGCCTGGTCCCCTGTGATGGACACACTCAACTGCTTGGCCAAACCTGCGGTGGTTTGAGGAGATAAAGCTCAGGGCTGTCCGCAGGTCGTGAACTTCTCTGGTTTCACGGTGTTCTTTGAAAACCCCCACAGGAACAGGGTGACACAGCCGGCTTTGATGTGTGTGAGCTGCGAAACGAGCAGCGATCATGCGATTAACACATGAATAGCAGGTGGTTCTTCCAGCGCTAATTTGGTCAAGGAACAAAGGAGCTTGTGGGTACAAGGAGTCTCACAACCTTTTTCATCACACGTAATTTGACTGCGAGCCAACTGCTTTATTCCATAAATATGACAGCCTGAGTGAGCCTTTTTTGGGCTGTCCCTGCTGAGCAGCTGCCGGGATGGGGGATCTGCCCTGGAGCTGGAACCTCACAAGGTCACTCCTGGAGGCTCAGAGACCCTTGCCAAGTGCAGATGTGGGTAAGTGACTGATGCTGGGCATAACCTCGGCATCACAGAGCATAAAAATCTCATCTTGGGAGCCTCGGGTCATTATCACGTCCTTGGTGAGTAGATTGAGCCTCAATTTTACACCTTCCTTCAATAAACCCACCTTGGCCGCTCAGATTTCCACTGGCCCTGTGTTGTGAGAAAGAAGGACGTGTCCTTGTTAAATCACAAAAAATAACCTTTGCCAAATGCCCAGATGTTCCTCCAGAGAGGCCCTGGGGCTGAGCTGCTTTAGCTCAGGGACTCCCCAGCATCTTCCACAAAGATGGCCAGGTACCTGCCCTGAGGATGCCCTGAGGATCTGTGGCAAACAGAGTTAGACAAGCCCAAAATTAAGTGATTGAGGTGGCCTCAAAGGCACCATGATGTTGAAAAATCTCTGATTTTTGGTCGTTGCCAGCACCTGCACACCTTGGTGGTGTGATCCTACCAGCACATTGGGGAAGTGAAGTCCCTGTGAAGTCACACTGGCAAGGAAGAGGAATTAATTTTCAAATTATTTGTTTTATGATGTAATAATTTAGACATTTTAGCTCTACCTGAGTGGAGCAATATTTGGCACTTTTCCTCTTCAAAGCCTTTTCCAACTGGAGCTAATTAAACCTCACAACATCCCCAGGAGGTTGCACAGTAAGTAAGATCTTGGGAATGGTTCAGAATGTAAATTCATTGGTTTTAATTTTTTTTAAAAAAAGCTTCTAGGATTATTTTGCCAAAGTATTTCTTTCTTGCAGAATCGAGATTCCAAAACTTTCTTAGAAGCTGAAAGGGAGCCAAACCACAACTGAGGGAGGGAGAAAGAGACAGACTAAATGTTGTGTTAAGTTTATGCAAAGAATAAGTTGAGCTTTTCCCCCCCCTTTAATTTCTTTGAAAAACCTGGCATTATTAATAAAGGGACACACAAAACATTGTAGAATACAAGTAAGGAAACAGGGGAAGTTAAACTTTCTGCTTTTCAAGAGTGGTTTATAATGATATTTGCCAGAAATATTTCATGTTGAGCAGGTTCTTGCAAACTGTGCCTCGATTGGGGAATTTCATGTTCTTTTGGGTATTTCACTCTTTCCAAATTCAGTGTTGGGAGGAATGGATCAGGCTCCAAAATATATTAAGTCTATTAAAGATATAAATGGCCTTAACTCTAAAATTACTGCAATTTCCATTTCATCATTCCTTCATGCAGATCCCATCTTGAACAGCCAGAGCAGATGGTTTGTTTGGATTGTTCCTTTCTCTCCATATCTGCTCTTTAAGCATTGCCGTTCTACATTGGGGGTTAAAAACACCCTTAAGACTAATTAGGAAAAATATTATAAATACTGATTTAAGAGAGTGTGTCCATTGCAGAGCTGTTCCAAACCCTTTGGAGAATGAGGCCTGCTGGCTCCAGGGCTTTGCAGGTGTTTGGGTTCCAGGGGGATCCCCGAGGAGCCGTGCGGTGCCGAAGCCGCCTTGGTCCTGTTGTTCAGCCTGGGAACGCTGGAAGGAGACTGAAGTGTTGGAGTTTCACCTCGTTAACTCTTCAGAACATGGCACCAGCTGGTGTTTTGGGTGCCTGTAAGATTCTGTATGAAACATGCCACCTACATTAAACTTGGCTCGTTAACATGTTGGTGGATGGGTTGGGAAGGAAAAGGAAGAATTTCCTCTTCTCGCGGCGGCTTCGTTGTGCTGTGGGGATGTCCTGGTGGTTGGATGGCAGGGGGGGAGCACAGTTTAGGCTGAAGGTTGGGCTTGATCTTGGAGGTCTTTTCCAAAATGAGTGATTTTGTGATTCTCCAAAGCAGGGCAGTGCAGGGTAGAGGGGATGGAAGGAGCTGGCACTTCCCACTGAGGGCACAGCAGTTAATTCCTGGCAGGTGCTGCCTTTCCTCCTTTCCCTGGAGCAGCTGAGCTTGCTGTGCAGAGCTGTAGCTTCAGGACACAGTTGTGTTGCTTCCTCTGGGAATAGAGGAGTATTCCTGCTGTGGTGGACACTGTCACTCCTATTATTCTGGTGTGGAGAGTACTGCAGTGATGTTCAACAGCATGAAACCCTGAAATAGATGCTGGACAGGACTTTGCTCCAGTGACTGGCAAAGTTGGAGTCCATGGAGCACAAGTTTTGGAGAACCAAAATGGTATGGACAGGACCATTACAGACCAAACTGGAGACACATTTGTATGGCTAGAGCAGCCCACCATCCCCATGTGTGTTGGAGATTCTCCTTTCTGTTACTCCAAGAGCTGAGGAGTCACAGGGGAGAACTTGAAGGGGAAGGAGGTTTCTGAGAGAAAGGAGGATTTGGGCAAAGATGGATGAATTTTCACTTTCAGTAATGTGGATATCGAGCCTTTGCCATCTCCTGGGGAAGAACTTGTTTGCCCAATTCCTGGAGGGAGCTTTGGGGCCAAGTTTTGTCCCACTGGGAACAGACTGGAGAGGAAACCTGTCCCTCACCTGCCTGAAGGCTCACTGCAATTCTCCCCAGGGTTCTCCTACATCATTGGCTTGATTTCCCTCCCTCCTGGGGAGGTAGCAGACAGTCTTTACTTCCAGTTGTGGAGAACAGCACAGCACATTTCCCTTCAGGAACAGCTTTGGCTGTTCTGGAGCCTGCAGCACACACAGATAGAATGCTGTTCCAGCAAACACGTTGCTGGAAAATATGAAGCCTTGTTATCTTTCTGCGTTTTTATTTAGCCAAACAAGGTTTCCATAGCTCCTGGACAGCCCTGCTGCTGGGGGAAAGAAAAAAAAACACCCTGTCATTTCTTCACCTGCCAACTCTCTGCACTAATTTTGTCTCCCTGCTTCAAAGCACTCGTCGTGCCCAGAAAACGTCAGTTCAAAGTGAAGTTTTGTCCAGTAATGAGCCAGTGAAAATTGTTCAGTGTAAGATCTCCTTGTGCAGCTCTCAGAGCTGTGCTGAGGTGGGAGCAGAGCTGGGCAGTGGGGTCTGCTCTGAGCTCTCTGCTCGGGAGGTGCAATCAGGACTGGTGTTCCCCAGCAGCAGCTTTAAGGTGACAGATGAAAGCAGCATCCCCGCTCTTCCTGCATCTTCCCAAGTGATTAATTCATCTGCTGAGGGGAAAAAAAACCCACCCCATCCTTGCAGAAGGGCTGTAGGAACTGGACACTGCTCTGTGCTGATGTTGTGAGGAGCCTCTTCCCCTGCTGACCTCCACCCCAAAACGTGGGAGGTTCCCTGGGCTGGGGAAGTGTGTGAGAGGGAGCTGCTCCTGCCAGGGCTCAGCCTTGTGACACGGCCTGCAGGGGCCACATCCTGACCTTGGATGCACAAGACTGTAGTAAATCAGAGCCTCGAATGCAGCCAAAAGCCAACTTCTCCCTGCAAGGAAAACACTGAATGTAACACCAAGAGACAAATACCAAAGTCCTTAGCTGGTTCTTGAAAAAAAGAAATAAATCTCCCATTGGCCCTGGTGAGAGTTTTGCCTGAGTAAGGACATCCAGATTATGCATGCTAATTAAATGAACGACCCATCCCTTCAGAGCCTGCTCTCTGCTGGGAATTCCCCTCTGAGTAACTTGCTCCCAGTGAGGAAAGGAGTTGCATGAAAAATTTCCCAGATGGTGAATCTGTTAGAGAAAATCACAATCTGTTTGTGCCTTTTTCAAACAAAAAAGAGCACAGGAGACGCTGCGGAATAAATTTGTTGTTGCAAACCATTTGCTCAGTAATGGGGAGAATTTAGATGGGCAAAGAGATTTTTTTTTTTTTTTTCCAGAGAACTCTTATCTCCCTGCCTCGAAAAATGAGCCACGGTTTAAAAAATAAATCCCAGCGATGTATATTAGAAAAGCCCAACGCGGTTACTTTAATGCTGCCTGCTCCTTTATTCTGACATCAAGGGTGTCTGCAGCCGCCGGGGCACAGCGGGCTCGGCCAGGCAGAGCTCCCGAGGAACAATCGCCGCTGTGTGCGGCACAAAGGGGCCGTTTCACAGCGCCGTGTCCCGCTGGGTGCCCTGCCAGCATCCCTGGGCACAGGCACCCACGCAGCCCCCGCCAGTCCCGCCGGCTCCGGCGCCGCGGCCAAAACCAACCGCGGGCAGTGCCAGGGCTTGGGGGGCACCGGGGTGATGGAGAGGGGGCAGTGGGGCCAGGCAGGATGGGCAGAGGGGAGCGGGTGGGGTGCCAGGCTGTGCCCCGGGGGCTGCGGGTCACTGCTCCTTCCTGCAGCCCCTCTGGAAAAGGACAATATCCAGGGAAGGGAGTGGGGAGGGCAGGGCTCGGTCAGAGCATCCCTGCCTGCACTCTGCCTCTGCTGCCCCACTGGTGCTGCCTGGCCACGTTTCACTTCAGATCTGAATTTCATACAAAGCTCCGAGCCAAGAAAAAAAATCCTTCCAAGTTTGTCTTCTTCTTCTTTTTTTTTTTTTTTTTTTTTCCTCGTTTAAACTTCAAATGAGCACTGCTTAATAGTTTCTTGGAAAGGCGTTTGCTTGCAGTTCTGTGCAATGTAGGCACTGTTACTTCCTTCTTTTCCATGTGAGGCTGACTGCAAACTGTCTGGTGGCAAACATGAAACCAGCGTTGTGCAACGGGGCTGGGGATGAGGGGAGGGAGGCGGGAGCAGCCCAGGCGGTGAAAAGGGCCGGAATTTTCAGCGTGGAGCTTTCCCGGCAAAACTGATGGGGAATTCTTGTGCATGCATTGCTTTAATCAGCCCTTTTAACAACATCAGAAGTGCTGGGAATTACATAACCACGAGCTGTCTGGGTTTTGCTGGGCTCTTGAGGAGAGATTTTTGTGCCTTCAGCACTCGCTGAGCCTCAAGGACTGAGGGTCCAGCACGAGAACCTGCTCAGGGTTCTGTGCTGCAGCCCTGCCTTGCAAACAGAGCTGGTAGTGCTGATTTGCCAACAAATTTCCTATTTACTGTTCACCAGAGCATCAGTTGTGACAAATAGACAGAAGAAGGCAGCATTTCACTGAAAGCATTTTATGTACTGATTAAGACACTGTACAAAGAGCTCCTCTGGGTACGTGGGGAGTCTGGGTTGCAAAGTCCCTATTGCAGCGTTTGGGGGGCTGCTGTCAGGTGAAAAATCCCCCAAATTGATGCATTTCTGCACTCTGGCTGCCCAGGGCCAGGGGAGTGCACTGACTGCTCTGTGCCAGAGCAGGGGGTGGCTTCCTCAGGGATTGATTGCTCGAGTTGTGCCCGAGCTCACACGTCGTGAACGCCCTCGGAAAGGGCTGGATGCAGAGAAAACACAGGATAATTTTTCTGATCAGTAACGACATGATGTGCTACAATAAGGACAGGGAAATTTCATGCTTCATGTAGCTGCTTCCAGAGAGGGCAGGAGGGGGCTGGCAGGAGGGGGAATGAATGGTGGGCATGCAGGGAAGGGCTGGAGGATTTTTGGTCTCTTCCTTTTTAAAGCATCAAGCACCAAAGAAGCAAGAGCCAAGACCTGAACCTCTGGTTATAACTCTGTGTAAATGTCTAATTCTGCTGCAATCAATGGCAAACTCTCAGTGCTTTCAGCAAGGTCAGGGTTTCACCTTGTTTCCTCTCAAACAAACCTGCCTCTTCTTGGGGAAATAAATAAACCAGTTGAAAGCAAAGCCTGAAAGGTCAAGTTGCAACACTCAAACCTACAGAAGATGTACATTGTTTGTGTCCTGTGTCACACAAGAAATATGAGGCCAGACCCTGAATTCCCTCATTTCAGGCCACTGCTGTTGGATTTTCCCCAGGCTGACTCTGCTGTGATTCCTGGGTTGCTGCTCCTTTCTGCAAGGGAGCAGCCCATGGATGGGAGGAAGGTGAATTTGAAGGGTTGAATTCAGCCCAGGTGTACAAGCTGCACCTCCCTGGGGGTGATTTGGAGAAACCACCCCACTCCTGCAGGCCCTGCTGGGCCAGGGCCCCAAAACCCATGGCTTGAGCTCCACACTGGTGACAGAGTGCAGTGAGGCCACTGAGGACAGAGATGGGTTTGTTCAGGAAGAATTTCTTCACAGAAAGAAGGGTTGGAAGGGGCTGCACAGGGGGATGGTGGTGTCCAGGGAAGGGCTGGAGGTGTCCAAGGAAGGGCTGGACATGTCCAAGGAAGGGCTGGAGGTGTCCAGGGGAGGGCTGGAGGTGTCAAGGGAAGGGCTGGACATGTCCAGGGAAGGGCTGGAGGTGTCTGAGGAAGGGCTGGAGGTGTCCAAGGAAGGGCTGGAGGTGTCCAGGGGAGGGCTGGAGGTGTCCAGGGAAGGGCTGGAAGTGTCCAGGGAAGGGTTGGAGGTGTCAAGGGAAGGGCTGGAGGTGTCTGAGGAAGGGCTGGAGGTGTCCAGGGAAGGGTTGGAGGTGTCAAGGGAAGGGCTGGAGGTGTCTGAGGAAGGGCTGGAGGTGTCCAGGGAAGGGCTGGAGGTGGCACTCAGTGCTCTGGGCTTGGTGACAAGGTGAGGATTGGTCACAGGCTGGACTCGATGGTCTGGGAGGGCTTTCCCAGCCTCGGTGCTTCTGGGGTTCTGTCGTTGTGCTCACAGCATGCCCATGACCTTGAACATCTCTTCCATCCTTCCAGCACATGATTCGGGGGAGAAGGCAGGGCCGGGGGCGGCGGCACAAGCAGCGAAACGTTTGTTCAGCAATTGCTGCAAAAAGAAAAACTCGCTTCAATCCGCAGAGATGCCAACTGAATTTTTGTTGTGTTTTGGTGCTTTGGAGGCGAGCCAAGAGCGGGATGTTGTGAAGTCTTCGGCAGCTACTGCCTGCTTGTTCCATACCAAGCATAACTCTGGCTGTATTTTTATCGGCAAACTCGGTCCCACGCGCGGGGATGAGCAAACGGGAGCAGCGGCTGCTGCCGGGGCACCACCGGGCACAGCCCTGCCCCGCCTGCATCCCGGAGATGCCCTCCCCATCATCCCTCCTCCCTGCCGGCCCCAGCAGGAGCAGCGGCTGGGTTGGATGGGAAGGGGGACAAAAAGCAGCTCTGCTCCCATTGAGATCCCCCCTGTTCCTCGGTCTCAGGGCAGGTTCCAGCGCGGTCCCGGCTCCGGCCCCGCAGGCTCGCAGGGAATTTCGGGGATTGCTTTTTGCGTTTCACGCGGGGCCGGGGCGGTTTTGCTTTGTCAGCAGAAGGGCCCGTGCTCTCCCTTGCACAATAGATCGCCGCTGGGTATGAATAGCCTTCCGTGCCTGTCACCTCGGTGGCTTTAACAGCGATGCCCTGATTTATCCCCGCTTCCAGAGGATGCTTCAGGTGTGTGCGCTGCCCCCGGGAGCGAAGGCGCATTGGAATTAAACGCATCTTAAGAGGCTCTAAGCCCTGGCACTCTAAGCCCGGGGTTTTAGGGTTTTCCAAAGCCGGGATGGCACGAGGGGGAGACCAGAGGCTGTTGTCGCTGTTTAAGCGTTACAACTGTTGCCTTCACAAAGGATCGGTGCTCGGAACGGGGAGACATCTTAAGAATGTCTGACAAATATATGTACATTCGGGGACGGCGAGCCTCGCAGCAGTGGTGTGATGAAGGGAATTGAACATGACAGAGCTCCACGGGGGGATGGAGCCGATGCTTTACCTGCCTCCAGCCAGCCCCCGGCACCTCTGGGCTGGGACAGAGGGGGAAATGGGGGCTCTCTCCTGTCCCTCCCGTCTCTTTGTCCAGCTTCACATCTCTCTCCCATCTCTGTTCTCCACGCCACAGCCCCAGCATGGCCTGGGACCAGCAAGTGTTATCAATGTCTGATTTATCTCAGAGCATTGCAGAATCCCAGAGTGAGTGACAGGAGACCCGTGGTGACATCTGACCAGGTGGCCCCATCCATCCCTCGCCCCTTGGCCTTGCCTGCACCCTGGTTGTCCCTTTGTTCCCAAAAAAAGCCCCCGAGGTGACTATGGATGCCTTTTTAAATGCTCATCGTCACATTATCCATCAGATACATATTTACAATCATTCATTAAATTAGGATGTACGTTTCATTCTTCTTTCTTAGAATATTAATGCCTACTCCTGGCTGAAATGCCATATGAATATTCATTAAAAAATCAATCAATTCCTTTGCCAGGAATGATGTCATTTGAGCAATAACTGAAGCAGTAATCGAGCATGCTATGAAAAAACGATGAATGCCATCAGATCTAATGTTTATTGAACCCCGTGTGGGTAAATCACAGCAGGTTTTTTCCCATGCTTTTGTGTGCAGTCATGGTGCTCCAGTTCCTCCTCCTGCCTGGTGCCAGGAGCCCAGCCCAGCCCCAGCAGGAGCACCTTGGAGCAGGTGGGACACATCCCACAGGGATGGGTGGGTCTGGGGGCTGGGCAGGACATCACATCCCTGCCCAGCTCCTCCTGAAGAGGGGCTTAGGAATTTGTCTTATAACAATGGGAAACAATTGTTGTGGGAAACCTGGAAAATTAATCAGCTGAATGCTGCTTTCCAATAGATCTCTGGCTGGCAAAACTCTCTCCCCTCTCTTGGAGTGTTGTCCTGGGTGGGCTGAAGTGGTGGCTTTTCTTGGGGAGCCTTTTCTGCTTTAAAGGTGCAGCTATCAGGGCAAACACAGAATAAAGAGGAACAATACACTTCAGGGGGGATCCTTATCACTCTAAATTTTCTCAGAGCAAGACTTTCTCATCAATAGCAAAGGAGCTGTGCCAACGCACAGGCCCTGCTGCAGCTCCTGTGATAAGATCACACTCGAGTTCTGTGGGAAATACGAAGAGATTTGGCTCAACTTCAGCACCAAGAGCCACAATAAAAACCCAGAGCATCTCGAGTGCAGCAGCAATACTTCAGGAGACATCTGGGCTGCTCCATGTCCATTGGCAGTGACCAAGACAGGAGCCCAGCTTTGCTGGTTTTGCTGTCCTCATGAGCCAGGAGAGCCCTCCCTGTGGTGTCAGCCCCTCTCCAGCGGGGACAGAGCCACTCCCGGCAGCACCTGCCGGTGACACCGGATCCCGGGCTCCCAGCAGAGCAGCAGGAGGAGGAGGAGGAGGAGGAGGAGGAGGAGCAGGAGCCAAGGTTACCCGCTCCCACCCCCAGCACTGCAGCACCGACTCGTGAATCAGGCTCTGACAGCGCTGACTTGCTGCATCAGTCACATCACAGACACTTCAACCCAAAATATTCCTCTACAGAAAGGAAGGGGAAACACAGACCGATTATGCCAGTCTCATTTACATGCTTAGCTTAGAGAAATCAAATGCCTGACTCTGTCTCTGGCAGTTTCACACTCTCACAGAGGATATCATCATCTCCTGCAGAGCAGACACGTGGCCACCTCCTCTCCTTTCCACCTGGCCACAGTTACTTGCCCTCCAAGGGTGACCTGAGCATCTTGGTTTAAAGGCATCTTGCTTGTGTTCCTGAGCACCCACAGCAGAAATAGTGAGGGGTGCAGGAGGATCTGTGGGGAGAGCCTGAGCACCGTTTATTGGCTCAGCAGTCAACTGAGTGGTCAGCTTGAAATGAATTAAAATTATGAACCAAAGAAGACTTTGAAAAAGTGATGGTTGTATCAGAAAGGCCTGAGAGAGTCTGCAGGGAGTTTGGGCTGAGATACACCATGAGCTGTTGCTCTGTGTCCCCAAATCCCCCAGGCTGGCCCCTTCCCCATTACAGGGGTACCCAGGGAGCAGCTTCACCTCCTCTGTCAGACCCAAAAGAGAAGCTCCTTCCCAATTTTCCAAACTCTTTGAAGGAAGCCCTGACTCCAATGCAAAGCTGCAGCAGGAGTGAGTCCCTTGGAGAGCTGCCCCAGTCTCCCAGGGCTCCTGGATCCAGCACTGATGGGATGTCTGCTCCCACAGCCAAGTGTCAGATGGTTCATCTGGGGAGCAGAAACCATGGGCAGAGCTCAGAGAGAGAGCAGGCAGCCAGAGCAAGGCTGGTGGTGTCCTGTGAATTGAGCCAGCTCGGCTTAAATATAATTTCTGAGCTTTAGAGGCAATTAAATATCAGCATCATTTACCAGACGAGGCCTCGTCCACCAGCACGTTGAGTGTTTAAGATGAAAGCAGATACTTTTATGGAAATTTATTTTAATGCTGCTCCTGGGAAAACAGTCTGCAGGCTGTGTCCAGGGAGGTCAGAGGCTCCCAGGCTGGCAGCCTGAGCTGAGCCAGGCTATGAGTACCTGCCACGAATTAACACAGGCAGAAAACGCCTCCCAGGGCTGGGCTTTCTCTTCTCCCACTTGCACAGGCACCACACCATTATATAATAAATAATTACCAAAACAGGCCAATGATCCATGATTTTCTGTTGTTGTCCTGCTCTCACCTCGGGGGACCCAGCTGGAAACAAGAGGTGCCTTGAGCTTCTGGAGCAATTCTCCCGGCAGGATCTGAAGGATTTCTCTATTTACTAACAAGCAAAGCCTTTTTACACACAGCCTTGTGCCAGTTTGGTCAGGACAATGCAGCTGCCTTGGAGACATCTCGTTTCTGTTTGTTTTAACTTATTTCTAATCATTTTAATGTAAATCAAATAAGCCTGGCTGGAGTCAAAATAATCCACATCTGCACCGTGTCAGCAGCGGGGCACAGGGCGGTGCTCGAGCCTTGTGTGGAGGCTTCATGTGAAGAACTCACAGATTTATTTGTGTTATTCATTAAAAATAACAACTTGAGCTTCACCCCATTCCTGGAAGTGTCCAACACCAGGTTGGAAAAGGCTTGGAGCAACCTGGGATGGTGGAAAGTGTCACTGCCTTGGACTGGGATGGTCTTTAAGGTCCCTTCTGAGATTCTGTCATCATCTGGCTCCATCCCATCACCCCATGAGTGACTCCATGGTGCTGATGGAGGAAAGCCCTGCCCAGAGCAGTGAGGTGGCAGAGGCTGCCAGCAGAGCTTCCCTCTCATCCCAGGAGCTGGAGTGGATGGAGGGCTGGGAGAGCTGGAGCCATCACACCCCTTTCAGAGCTGGGGAGGAGAAAACCCCATGGAGAAAAAATGACAGAGCTGAACAGCCACCAAAGACAACAAACAAAAGCCTTTCTTGGGTAAGGAATCATCCCCTGGGTGCTGTGGCTTTGGCTGAGCAAAGATTTCAGGGGTTTGTCCTGAAATGTGGTGCTAACAGCTCATCCCCCCTCCCGTGTGGGGCAGTGCAGGCTGTGGGGGATGCTCACTGTCCCACTGCAGTGGCAGTGGCTCCTGTCACCAGAGAGCTGCGTGGCAGAGCCCTGGCAGGGTCACGGCCGGGTCCAGAGAGCTCAAACACCATCAAAATGCCAATTCTGAGCCCTGGGCCTCCCGGGGGAGCTCTGGGGGCTGACATGAGAACATTGCTGGGCTGGAATGAGACCCCCCGTGACCCAGGAGAGATTTACTGCAGCAGGGTTAGAGCTTTCCCAGTGAAATCCATCCCAGCCAGGCTCCCTGATGGGAGCACAGAGAAATCCTGGAGCGGGAGGAGATGGAGACACCACAACACAGGAGGCAGGGCCAGCAGATGAAGAAGCCCCAGCAGGGCCACACGTTGCCATCAAACCTCCTAATCTTCATTTTCCAGGAGGAAAGGTGGTGTAAGAGCTGCCTTCAGCCCCGATTTGAGCTTTGTGGCTGACAGGGAGAGTCACTGCTCTCCATGGCCAGAGCCTCTGCCCTGCTGGTTGCCACAAATCCCCACAGAACCAGAACTGGCTCTCCCCTCCCTCACGGCGCTGTCCTTTGGTTTTTAAATTGTCTCTATTCCTGCAGGAGGGAGCACAACAAGCAGAGCTCATCACCTGGCAAAGTTCACCTGGCTGCTGAGAACGGGAGAGGAAAAGGCAGATCCCTCTGGCATCAATAAGCAAAGCACAGAAAGGAGAGGTTCTGATACATTTTGTTTTGTTTGCCACCTTTCTGGGTGTTATGCTAATCCCAGTGAACTTTGCTGGGCTGTAACAGAGCCGTGTGTCCTCTCCTCCCTCCTTGAATATCAATTGTGCTGCAGTGGTGGCTAAGTGGGCCATCACAGGGAGGGTTTCTGGATTTTCTCCTCACCCACCACAAGGCCTTGTGGCTCACAGCCCAGCACAAATATTGATCACACCTTGGGCTGGGGAGATAAAACTTATTCTACCTCCAAAGCAAACTACAAAAATTCTTCCTAATGCGACAGCTGACGTGCTTTGCTTTTTTTTCAGAAAGTTTTCTGAAGGATTGCTGCAGGATAAGGAGTCTCCTGAATTTTTTCATGTCTTCCAGCACCCCTTCCAGCCCTGTGGGTGCTCAGGGTGACACCACCACAAAGTGCTGGGAATCAGTCCAGGGGCATTCCCACCCCAGCATCTCTGGGGGCAGGAGGATTAGAAACACCTTGAAGGTCTTGTTCATGACCAAGTTTGCTGGAAAGTCACCTCCCTGCACTAAATAAATCAGAGATTGGTGCAGCAATTGATGCTTTGCCATGGGCTGGTCCCCAGCCAGGCTGGCTCCCTCACCCAGACATCCAGAAATCCACCTGGAAATCAAGCTGCAAAGTTTATTTTAGCCACCTTCAGTGGCCTTAGAGCCCAGAATTTGGAGAAGGAACAAAACCCCTAAAGCTTTGCAGTGAACAGTGAAAGTTCAGCCGCAGCCAGAAAGGGTTAAAGGGACGTGGGATGCTGCAGGATTGTTTCTTCTGCTTCACTAAACCACTGTTCAGATGGAGAAAAAAAATAAAAAAGTTAGCTGTTCTCCTGCAAGAATGTAAATGTTGGGTATTTTATCAAGTGATTTCTTCAGCCCTCGAGCCATTCTTCAATTTGAAATGCTAGATTGAAAAAAACGCAGGCAAGAGAGAGAGAGAGAGAGAGAGAGAAAGAAAATTTTTCCGCAGCCCAAGAACACTTTGCAGACATTATGGAAAATGTTGCCTGGTTTGTTTCCTCTACTCACTGAACCAATCTTTCGCATTAAAATCAGCAGAGTAGTAAATAAACATGTTTTCTCTAGCCCCGGAGCCATTCCGAGACATCAAATGGTACTTAAGAAATGTTTCTTTCTCCATCACAGAACATTTTGAAAATGTCCATGGCTGAGGGGAGGGAGGATGCTCCTGGACTGGAGCATTAAGGGCTCTGCTGCCTCTCCAAGCTGGGGAGGCCCTGGGCGAGTCACAGAGCTTGGATTTCCTCTCCTGGTGGAGCACTGGAGGAGGAACAGGAGTTTTCCAGCTCTGCAGCTCCCCGTGGACGTGGCTGGATTTTCTGAGACCCTCAGGGAGGTGCTGGGGGCTCCCAAACCCCAAATCCTTGTGCTGAATCAGAGCACGGAGCTGCTCAGTGAGGCACCTTGGGGCCACACGAGTCCCCTGAGCTGTGTCCCCACGTCCTCTGTGACACAGGGATGCTCTGATGTGGTGCTCAGGGAGGGACAGGGGACAGTGCTGGTCACCCCACGGGCTGTTTGCCCCCAGGAGCAGTGCTGTAGCCCCACGAGGTGGTTTGGGGCATCTCCTGTGCCAGGGGAGCTCTTGCAGGAGATATTTCTCATATTTCACCTTTCCCTACCCCAGGTGGCTCCAAGCCCTGTCCAACCTGGCCTGGGACATTTCCAGGGATCCACAGCTTCTCTGGGCATCCCCACCCTCCCAGGGAAGGATTTCTTCCCCAAAATCCCTTCTAACCCTGGAAGCCATTCCCCCTTTTGCTGTCACTCCTTCCTGCTGAGCTGATGTGGGGATGCTTCAATGAAAACCGAGGAAGGGGAGCTGGGATCTCACACTGGAAGGGTTCCACGACTGCTCTGCCTCAGAATGCGGCTGGGGACATATTCCTCATACATCATTTCTAAAAAAAAAACCCTGAATTTATCTTGAGCAGAAAAGCAAATGTGTTTGTCCTGACCTGACACTGTTTTTTAAAGTGTCAAGTGCTAATGAAATTCCTCAGCCTTGAGCAGTTCTAGGCATTCAATGCTGATTTTTAAAATATGGGGATATTTCGCTGCAGATTTTAAGGCAGCCTCGAGATGATGAATGTTGGTGAGGGTGAGAGGAGAGAAACTTCCAGATCCAAAGAAGTTCTGACATAATCTCGCATGCAAAGCAGACAGCAAGAGGCTCCTGCTTTCAAGAGGTTTTTTGTTACTGCTTTGAAATTCCTTTAGCAGACGTAGGGCACACGCTGCACACTTTCATCATGCAAATTTGCTGATTTTAATATTTTGGGCTTAGGGAGGCAACAAAGCAAAAGGACTTTTTAAATTTTTTAGGCTGTAGGATGAAATTTGGAATGGAAATGTGCCCACAAGGCTCGAGCAGTCCCACCTCAGATTACTCTGCTTTTTGTGATGCTTTAAAGGATTTTTCTGCAGGAGGAGGGGATGGAAAAGGGGCAGCCCCGGAGCTGGGGGTCAGCACAGGGCATCTCCCTGTGACAGCAAATCTGGGCTGGGATAAAGACCAAAACTCCAGTGGGTTTTCCTGGGGATGGAAAATTAGTGAAATAATTAAGGTAATAAAGGTAAATAAAAATAAATAACAGAAATGAGATTAAATGAGAAATATATTAAATGAAGTGAAAAACAAAAAGAAAAAATGAATTATCAGGTAAAAGAAAAAGAAATGAAAAGGAAACTAGAAAGGAAATAATGAAATAAAAAAGAAAAATAAAGTTAAATAGAATAAAAACAGACAAAATAAATGGAATTAAAAAACTGAAAGAGCAAAAGGAAATTAAAAATATAAACAGCAAAAAAGAAATAATATAGAATAAAAGAAAGATTAAAATGAGATTAAGTATTAAGGGATAATAAAATAAAATAAAATAAAATAAAATAAAATAAAATAAAATAAAAATAGACTAAAATAAAAATAAAACAGATAAAAATAAAAATAAAACTTTTTTAAAAAAATAAAATAGAATAAAGACTGTAAAATAAATAAAATTAATAAAATAAATAAAATAATATTAAAATAGAATAGAATAAAATAATATTAGAATAGAATAGAGTAGAAT
>WBNO01028413.1:239758-267274 GCA_013400575.1 Peucedramus taeniatus
TTTTTTTTTTCTCTCCCCCCCTCCTCCTTTCCGGAGGCATTTGCGAAGCTTGTGGGCAGCTTGATGTGCTCGCTGCCTGCCAAGTGTTTGCCTCTCGCCCTGCGTAATTGAGGGGCTGGCGTGCCGGCTCACCTTCTCCAGCTGAAATATTAAACAGCAGGAGAAGCTGGGATCGGTAAACAAACCGGGATGATTGCTGCTGCTGCTGCTCCGTGGGGTCCTCGGGAGAAGCGGGGCTGCTCCAAACTGCAGCATCCCAGCACGCCCCCCCACCCCAGATTTCCTGCCAGATTCACAGCCTGCTCTGAAATTCTGAAAGCTTTTAACTCAAAAGAGCAAAGCTGAGCTGTTCCTTAGGAGCTGACTTGCTGGGGCTTGCCCAGCTGAGGACAGTAAGGCTGTGACCCCAAGGTGAGGATGATGGAGGTGGTAACACTTGGATTTGAAGTAAGTGGCAAGTATAAAAAGAATTAGGAGTCTCATCCTGTCCCTCCTGAGAGTAAATGTCCTTCTGTGGCTGTAACTGCTGTGTTTTGGGGTTTTTCTTCCTGCAGAGGCCTTTTAATTAAGGCTTCACAGGGTAACAGCTGTTGTATTGGGACAGAGGAGGGTGGGGATGGATTTCTGAAACTTAAAATTTGTCAGAAAAAAACCTCCCAAGGCGTCTGGAATTACAGAGAGTGGTGTACAGCCAGGCATCAGGGCAGGAGCAGGGAGTCCCACAGCCAGGGATGGGGTCTGTGTGCTGCTTGGGCTGTGGCTGTGCAGGGCAGTGTTCCCAAAACGTTGTCCAGGGCTCCCCAAGCTTTTCCCAGAGCCCCCCTTTGTTCTGAGAGATGGATGCCATTAGCCAGGATGCATGTGTTGATGCTGGTTCACTTTGGAAGTGATATTTTTGGAGCCCTCTGGCAATATAAAAGCCTTTTAGCTCCCCCAGCCATGACTGTGCTTTCCTGAGGGAGCCTGCTGGAATTGGAGGCAGATTTTGGCTCCTCTTGGCTGGTGCCAGTGGCAGGGCAGCGTCCCCACGCTCGGGGGGACACGGAGCATCCTCACTGCTTGTAAGTCCAGGAAGGAAAAATCCCTTCTCCTTGAACTTGAGCCTGGCTGGAGCATCCAGGTGAGTCCCTCTGGACTGGGCTTTGGCTCAGATCCCAGCTGGAGGTGTCAGGAGGAGCGAGGCCACTTTGCAGCATTGCTGGCCAGGGAAGAAACACCAACAGAGCTCCTGCCAGAGCCTGATCCACCCAGAGAGCTGTGGGCTGCCTTGGGAGAAACCTCCAGACTGTGCTTTCCTGGCTGGGGGCACAACCCAGCTCACCTTGGAATGGAAATATTTATTCCAGGCTGTCTTGGAGGGCTGGTGCCAGGCTGTGGGGTGGGCAGGGATGGGGTCAGAGCTGGCTCTGCTGGCACAGCAGTGCTGGGGTGACATGGATTGGGGACAAACATCGTGGAACAGCCCGGGAAAGAGTGCTGGGACTCAGCTCCTGCTTTGCTCTGTGTTTAAAAATACTCAAGCCTGACAAAATGGGGTTAGAAGGAGGGTTCAGCCATGGCTTTGAGTTTTTCCAGGTTTTCTGAGCCAGCAGCTTTTCAGGTGGGGAAATAGGGTGGGATGTGCTGGGCCGAAGGGAACTGCTCCGAGACAGCTCCAGGGATGCTGAGGAGCAGGGGGGCTGCACTTGAGTGGCTTTTTCCCCTCTCTTTTCTAACCTTTGAGTTTACTTGAATGTAATGAAAGAAATAAAACCGAGGCATGCAGCTGGAGGAAATTAAAGGGAATTGTGAGTTCCCTGCCATACCTAATGGCCAGAGCGAGCAGCAAGCAGCGTATCTTGCTGCAATTAGGCTTCAAATCGAGCTGAGCTGTGTTTGGCATCCAAAGAGCAGCTTCCCAGCCCATTTATTCCTCATCCTGGGAAGTGGCAGCGGATCTGATGGCCCTCAGCACCCACTGGGATGGGCACACCTACAGGAGGGCGTGTGGGGTTTTTTTATTTTATTAAATCAAGCCTGTAGAGCAATTGAGAAATAGGTGAAGCGTGCTTAAAAGAGGGTGAGGCTGTTGGTTTTTCTCTACCTGACTTTATTTGCGGAGTGACAGGAATTTTGACAGGCTTTGTGTCTTTTTTAGCAAATCAAGTGTCATGCCAGGTTTGCCTGTGGATGAGATCATTTGCAAAATATGTTTCCCAGCTTGCTTCAGGCATAATTCATTGTGTCAACTGCAATTGCTCATTTGCTAGGAACTGTGATTCATTAGTGGTTTATTTTTTGTTGGGGTTTTTGGATTTTTTTTTTAAGTTCAACTTGTTTTTAAGCAAATGTTTGGAGGCAGAACAGGCATCTGAAAAAAAAAATAAATTAAATCTTGCGTTCTTTGTAGCCACAAATTCTGCTGTGAAGGGAAAACTTGCTAAAATGCTGGGGAGGGAGAGGCAATCCCAGGCGAGCTCCCCGGGCAGGATTGTGCTCGGGTTTGTCATGTGGTTACTCCTAAATGGGGACGGAGGTAATAAAAATCAGACTGCTGGGACAGAGGATGGAGGCAGCGTGTGGAGCTTCCTCCTCATCCCTGCTGAGGGGTTCAGCCTGGTGAAGGATCCCACGGATCCAGGCTGGGCTGGACAGGAGGGATGGGGGATGCTGTTGGGACAGTGGTGACGAGAGCAGTTCTTTGGTACAGTGACCAAGACCCCCTGAAAGCTCCTGGCTGAAGGGGATAAAATGAAGATAAATAGCCCTTGGCACAGGTTTTGTGCTGTGTGTGTTCCTGGGGCTGCTCACAGCCGGCGCAGTTTGGCCTCAGGCTTTTCAGAGGTCCTCACGTCAGACTTTTCACAGAATTTTGCGTGTCAAGTACATTTTTTGGTGCTGCCTTTCCTATGAAGACAAGTATTTCTGTGAGGTTTTTTTCCCCTAGGTGGGTGGATGGGGGGGGGGGGCAGGAATTGCAGCCACAAACTACCCAGCACTAACAGCCTATGTGGGCTGAATAAATTGATACACTTTTCACCAAAAGATTGATTTTATTTTTTTTTCAGAAAACATCTAAGCTATTATGAAATGTACATTTAAGCATAAGTAACTTGACAGCTCGTTGGTTTTTTTTCCCCCGTGCAACAATTCTCTATAAAGCACTCTTAAAATGTTTTGGTTGTTTTTTTTTTTTTTTCCTTGAGTATTTGTGCATTCTCTCTGTTTTTTAACCGATAAAAGATTTTTACAAGCCAGAAAAAATTGGGAAAGGGGGAGAGAGAGCACAGGAACGTGGGGAGTCTGCTGACTTCTGGCGCGCCGGCGCCGTGCCCAGGCCCTGCCAGTTTGCTGCGGAGCCCAGTGCCAGGAGCCAAGGGCAGCAGAGCGTGAGCAGAGGGAGGTGGCTCCATCACAGTGACCATATATAGTCACTGGGACGAGATTAAACACTTCACCTCCCCGGTGTCATCCCCACGGCCATGAAGCCATGATCAGGATCTGTTCATCATTCATTAAAACTGCAGGAGAAAATTTCTTTTTTGCCCCCACAGCATCTCTCAGTCAGAGCTCCTCTGGATGATCAGGGCTCCTCTGGATGTAGGGATCTGGGGACAGCAGCCAGGTGTTTTTCATCCCTGGGGTGTCTGGCGGGTGGATTTCAGCAGCACAGGCTGTGCAAGGAGCTGGGGGTTCAGGGGGGCTGAGGTGGAGGTGCAGGAGGGTCCTGCCAGTGCTGGCTCTGCTCCACGCAGCATTCCTGCCATGGTATCCACTGGGAAGCATATGGCAGCCTGGGATATATATATACATTTTGTGTGGGGGGACGTGTTTTACATGCCAGTTCTCCCTGTCATAGGACAAACATTTACTCTTGGATTATAGGAAGCATTAGGGAAACAGGAGAGAACATCAATGCTTGCAGGGAGGCTGTAGGAGAGGCTGGGCACTGGTGACAGGGCAAAGGGGTGGTGATGTTTTGGTCCTCCTGAGCTTTATGGGGTTATGCTCCACAGAGGTTTAACGTGAGACATCAGTAAAGGGTTGGTGTTTCATGGTGTGCCATGCAGAAGGCAATGGCCAGGTGCCCAAAGGAGATGGGGAGTGAGGGTTTATCCATTTGAAGGTGGATAAAAGGATTTGATTTCCAAGGGAAGAGGCAGATGGGGCTTGCTGGAAGATTTCCAGTGGGATGCATGAGCCTGGCTGCCCTGTGGGAGTACAGACCCCTCCTGGCAGAGGCACTGCTCCATGGCTGAGATCCTGGGGGATGAAGTTCCCACAAGCTGGAGTAACCTCTCTCCATAGGTGCCCCTTCACTGGAAACCTCCCTCAGCACTGCAACCTTAAAGGCCTAACCCTGAGTAGGAAAATGTGCACTTTGGGTATTCTCTTGTGGCTGGAATCACATCCTCATGGCAAACCTAGGAATTATGATTTCCTAATGGGCGTAAGGAGGCTTTGAAACCCTCTGACTGGATCTTCTCCCTTCTAAGAAGTTCTGATGGACTGGGAAGGAAAACTTTGTGGTTTTTGCATCACTCTTGCAGCTGCAGCTTGGCCTCAGGGCAGGTGACAGAACCCTATCTCTCACTCATTTCTACAAACCAAAGTTGTTTAAAACTTCATCTGTCTGCTCCCCAATTATCTGCTCCTTCTGTGCCTCCGTTTATCCGTGCTAACATCATCAATACATGCCCATGCTTAATGAAACATTATTGCTTAGGTTTAATTGTCTTCTAATTAAGTAAAATAAAATTTTGCACGGCGGTTGCAACAGCATCTTTCCTGTCTGGGAATTCTGCTGTGCTTGAGGTGCCTGAGCCCAGGGAGTGGTGACAACCACAGCAGTGCCATTCCATGGAGAAGGGGCTGGACAGCAGCAGGAGCCTCCTCCCCTGAACCTGCTGCTCCTCTCTGTCACCCTGGTTAAATAAGATTAATTACCAGCTTTTTTTTGGATAAACCTCTGCATTTGGTAAAGCTGCTGGGGTTGTTTTTTCATAAAACTTCTAAGTGATTATGAAATGTATGTTTAAGCATAAGTAACTTGACAGGGTGTTTCTTTTGTTCCCACCTGAAAGACAGAATGTGGGGTTTTGCTGAGCACCTGGGGAAAGGTGCTCCTGTTCAAAGCCAAGGCATGCAAGTGTAGGGCTGAATTTTTGACTCTTGTCTGAGCACAGTTTCTACTCTTAATGCATCATTAACATGGTTTTCTGCATTTCATTCAGTTCCCATTACAGCACTCAGTTCCGTCTGTTAATTTTGGTATGTTGATATTTTTGTTGTCAGCAGTTTTTTTTTTCTTTTTTGAAGCATATAAAAACCATTAGTGTGAAAGAAGATTAAAAAGATACATTACAATTAAAATGTTAATGAAATCGGCATCATACAACTTTTGAAACCATTTAGGCATTAATCTTTCTTGGTCTCATGTCCATTAACTCCGGCGATTCTTATTCCACACTGACCCCTGCTGAGAGAGTCGTGCTATAATTGGATTTTAAGAACTGGGGGGAAGAAAAGGAGGCAGAGAGAAAAGCCTTGGAAAAAAGGGGAAGTTGGGAAGGTTGCCTTGGCTTTCTGCATGGTGTCCATGGAAGTGAACCCAACAAAACCCAGCCCTGTTGCTCCATCACTCCCCAGGTCGTGTGCTCACCCCAGGTCATGCCTGGCAATGTGGGAATGCCGGGGTCAGGGGCTGGGGCAGAGCCCTGGGAAGCTCCAGAAGCTCCGGGCTGGGCTCCTCCTGGGCTCTGGCTGTCACAGTGACCTTGGGCAGGACACGAGCACCAGACTCTGCTTTGGTTGATCCCAGTGTAACGTGAGCAGGGCCGGAGCAGGATGGTGAGAAGCCTTTTTAAGGCCCTGGGAGGAAGGGAATGGGAGAGCAGCAAGGAATCGTTTGTCATTATTGCTTCAGCTTTCCCCAGTTCCTCCAAAATAGTATTTCTGCATTTTATCTGTTTGGGTTTGTTGTTTTTCTTTTTTTTTTAAAAGGCTCTTTTTCAGCTTACACAATATTTGAATTGGGACCAGCCCCCCTCCCCAGGCGAAAGAGGAGGATTGACTAATTCACAGGCTGTGTAGTGAATCCAACATCAGGACTTCTTGACTCACCACAGAGCTCCCAGGATCTGTGCCATGGCTGCATCAGGGCCATGGGCTGTGCTCAGCCACTCCAGCCTCGCCAAGGCTCCAGCCCATCCAGAACACCCTGTGCTGCTCAGTCCCAGCCTTACACACTCCTGGACACCTTCTGCAGAGCTTTGCCTGTGCTGCCCAAGAACTTTACACCTCCTGTGTGATGTTGGATCAATGGGGAAGGGCAGGTCCTTTAGGGAAGAGCATTTTCCTTGCCAGCATGGGGATGGGGTTTGGGGTTTTTGGGAGGGTGGGTGTGCTGCTGTCCAGGCAGTGATGCACCTCAGGACTGGCTGAGCTGCAAGTCAAGGGATGAGCACATCCCGCCTAGGGAGGAGCCGAGTACCAGCCCAGCTTGTGTTTATGCTGCAAGCATGAATTTTTATTCAGATATTTTTTCTAAAAGCAAAAAGCTGCACAGATCCGTGCGAGCCGCAGAGCCGCCGCCTCCCGGCCGCTCACGGCGTTCCGAGGCGGGCAGGAGAGGAGGGGTGGCTGCTGGTGGGCTGGCCAGGGAGCCCAGTGGAGCTGAAACATCTGCAGGGCTGGGGGGAACAGGAGAGCACTGGGCTGGCAGTTGCCCGGGGCTGGGTTCATGCCGTGGGAAGTGAGCTGTGAAGCACAGAGCGTGCCGCTGGCACCGCATCACAGGGAGCGGGCACCGGGCAGCCCGGGCTGGGCAAGGGCTTCCTTGGAGCTCTGGAGTGCCTCTGCACACACAGCAGAGCCTGGGGTTTAATTGTTTTACTCCCTTTTCATGTGGGTTAAAAAAAAAATAATGATTTATAGCGGTGTTGTTTTGTTGTCGAGGCATGGCGTGAATTTATAACCTGAGAGAATCGGGGATCCAAAATTGTCAAATAGTGGCAGAACCTTGCCAGAGTGGGACCCATCCTTGTCCCAGCTTGTCCCCCAGTTTGGGGGTGTGTTCTGGCACAGGGGGGTGGTTTGTGCCTTTGGGTGAAACCAGTCAAGCTAAATGTCCTTAGGGGAAGGGAATGTTCTAGGCCCAGGAAGAGGGAGCAAGGAAAAGCCGCCCTGGACATTCCCAGTGAATTTTCTGGCCTGGCACACAGGTGGGATTTCTAGCTGGGTGAACTCTGTGCTGCAGGCTGAGTGAGAAGCACACCAGAATCAATATCTCAGTAGTCCAATAAAACCTGTGGGAATTTCATTTCAGCTCATTTCAAGTGATCTAATAACTGGCCTTTCAGATGACTGCTGGGTGTTTGGTTTCTTTGTGCAACCGTGAAAATGTAGATGGAGCCCAGGGTACTTGCAGTGCTTTGGTTGGGCAGTGGGAGCCTCCACCCCAAGGTTTGCTCTGGGGCCAGGCAGTGAGGGCTGGGGCTGTGTCACCAGACTGGGGGTTTGGCTCTGGGTGGATTCTAATTCCAGCTTGCAGCAGTGATTTAGTGTCCATCACACCTCTGAATTCCCTTGGGAGCCAGTGGGAGCTTCAGCAGAGCAGCTGGAGGTACCCAAGCCACAGGGTACCTTCATGAATATTTTTGCAATCAAGTTTAGGAAGTTTCCTCATTTACCTTCCCTTTAAGATCCCAAACTGGCTGTTGCTTTGTTCATGAGTGCCTTAGGAGAGGTGTATCCTGCAGTAGTTGCTGACTAATCTGCATTTGGCAGGAGAAATGATGCAGGAGGGAGGATTTAACTCTTTGCAGGAGGACAGGAGGGCAGCACAACTTGGAGGGGGTGGAGAAACCAGGAAAATCTGCAGCCTGTGTGTGTCTGGTCCAGGCTGTCACCTCAGCACAGCTTGGCAGAGCATTGAGCTTAATTTTTTTGCTTGACCATCACGAAAACACAGAGAACTCCACTGGCACATTGGTGATATCTACAGTGCAGTGTTGCAAATGATTTTAAACAAAAATATTCCAGTGGCTTTCACTACTCTTCTGTAAGGTCCTATAGAGTGACAGTCATGATTTCTTGGTTCTTTTTCATGCCTCCCAAGTGTTTTTTCCCCCCAAAATCCTAGAAGCACAGTAGATGCAGTTCAGTTGCAGTGTATTCATGAAGCATCACAAATGATGCCAAGTGCCAGCTCCACCTGAGCCGTGCTCCTGCAGCCTCCCCTGGCTGTGCCTCAGGGATTTGTGCTGTTTGGCTGCTTTGGTGTCCCCTCCCCACCCTGCAGCCTGCTCCTGACCTCTGCTGTGTGCCTCAGGAATGTTGTATAAGACCCAAGGTGCAGCATTAGCAATGGAAATATTTGGTGCAGGCAGTTCCCACACCCTGGTGCCCGCCCTGGCGCACGTGCCGGTGGCTCTGCTGTTTGCTGGGTGAAGTTTTCCCTGCTGGTGCCCAGGTGATGGCTGTCCAGCTGACAGGAGGTGGGTTGGCAGCTTAGGAATTGTGTCTGGTGGTGCCACCCACCAGTACGGACGGATATGTCAGTTTGGGGGAAAAAGGGAGAGATTTGCTGTCGGTTTTTGAAGAAAAACCCAACCTCCCAATGCTTGCAAACCCCTTTGAGGAAGCCTGGGATGAGGTGCAGCAAGGAGCTGCTTGGAACTTGTTTCAAAAGGTATGGAAAGGGGAGATGGGATGGGGTGAAGGATTGTTCTCCTGCCCATCACTGGATGTACTTGGACAAACTCTCCAAGTTACCAAGGAACGATCTCACGAGTCTGGGATGGTTCCATACCCAGGGCAGTGCTTGAGCTGCCCCAGCGAGCTCAGACTGACATCCCAGAGGCTCTTTCCTCCTTGCCTTGGCTGCTCAGATCTGGTATTTGAATTTTAGTCTTCGTTTTGTAGGTGGGACAAGAACCACCCACCCTGCAGGCTGAATGATGCCCTGTGTGTGTGTCACAGGCGTGGGTGGCACTGTGCTGAACGTGCTGCCCACTGTGCTCCTGAGCCTGCCATGGGCACAGGGACTCTCTGGGACACACTCTGGTGTTGGCACTGCCCTTGGGAGCACAGCCCACCCCGTGGATCCGTGCTTCACCCCAAATCTGAGCTCCATCATTTGTATGATTGGTCCCAAAGTGCCTTTCTTTGCTCCTCATCCCACTCCTGATTCCACCTCCTTCTGTCCCAGGAACCTCCCTCTGTCCCTGGTAGTTCAGGGAAGGTTAGCTCAGGTTTAAACCACTTGCCTGTGGCTGTTAAGTTGTAGTGACATATTAAGTATTTAATATCCAAGTGCATTAGCTCCCTACCCACATCCCCCTTTGGAGCTGGGCTGAGGGAAATGCCCACATCTGACAGGATGCTGCCCAGCAGAGCTGTACAAATGGCTTCCTCCTGGACCTCTGCTTTTATCTTCAGTTCCTGACCTAATTAGCCACGAGTGATGGTGTGAGCAGAGATCTCGTGGCTGCACCCAGCTCCTCATCCCTGACAGAGATTTTGGGGAGATCCCTGCCTGCTGGAGGGGACGCCTGGCCCGGTGGGGTTGTCACAGCCTGAATTGCCAGTGCTCCATCTGTGAGGCAGCTGGGCCAAAGCAGGAATCACCCAGCTAAAGCAGTGTCCCTGCACCTGGTGGCAGGCAGGGCATGCCCTGGTGCTGCCACCTGTGCCTGGTGGCAGCTTGAGATGGGAGAATCCACCTAAATGGCCACGTCTGGTGGTGTCACAGCTTCATTTCTGGGCCCTTGCTTAACCCCTGCAGTACATCAGAGGCTCTTGTGAAATGTAATGTGCTGGAGCAGCAGCACAGGAAAAAGCTCTGCCTTCTGTGAAGCCAGACTGTTGCAGAGTAATTTGTTTTGTAAGATTTTGAAAGGCAGTGTTGCAATCTGTAACAGTAGAATAGTGGGAAGATGGTCAGGTGGTTCTTGGGACTTCAACAGACAGATTTCATGTCTGTGTGTTTTTGCAACACCTTTCTATAAAGGGAAACATAATTTAAAATATGATTACTTAGTGTTGTAACAGTCTTCTCAAACGTTTTTGCATTATGCAGAGATCATTATCAGAGGCTGATATTAACTTGCAAAGAATATTATGCAAATCATTCTCCTGTTCTTCTAAAAAGAAATTTCCTTCATAATGCAAAGCGTGACAAAAAAAATTGTGCAGAGGCTTTTGGCAAAATTACATTCAGAAGATGTAACAGTTTTTCTGCTTACTAGCACAATCCGTTTCTGCCTTTTGACTGGATTTGCTCAACTCAAGCTGATAAAGGCTGAATTTTAAAAGCAGGGCTGGGGTTGGGGGGGAGTGCGTGGTACCTCGTGGGTTCAGGGATGGTCAGGGAGGGTTTTTGTGCTTGGATTGTTGTTTCCAATCCTCCCTGATGGCGATTACAGGCTCTGGTATTCTCTGCTGCTCGGTGCTCTCTGAAATTCTGTGGTGGTGCCTCGTGTTCCGTGGGGTGGGGATGCTCAGCAGCACCCCAGCAGTTCCAAGGAGCAGGACTGGCATAGATTTCACAGGGACAGACTCCCCAGGTGTCCAGTGCCACCAGTTTCATCCTCTGGGTCACTGGGACCAGTCAGACCACCCTGGATGGGGGCACTGTGAGGTTGGACACTGGGAGTGGGATGGGTGGTCCTGCCCCATCCCACAGCATCACTGAGGCTGGAAAAAAACCCCTGGGATCATCGAGTCCAACCTGTGCCCCATCCCCACCTTGTCCCCAGCCCAGAGCACTGAGTGCCACCTCCAGGCCTTCCTTGGACACCTCCAGGGATGGGCACTCCCTGGGCAGTGCCTGGCCACCCTTTCCATGGAGAAATTCCTGCTGATGTCCAGGCTGAGCCTTCCCTGGCACAGCTGGAGCCTGTTCCCTCTCCTCCTGTCCCTGTTCCCTGACCTGCCCTGGCTGCTCCCTCCTGTCAGGGAGTTGTGGGGAGCAGTAAGATCTTCCCTGAGTCTCCTTTTCTCCAGCCTTGGCATCTCCCTTGTGTTTCTCCAAGCATCAGCACGTTCCTGGAGGTAATCCTGGCCCGGCTGAAGCCATTGAGGATTTTGCCACTGACTTCATCCCTCCTGCATGTGTTTTTTGTGTGTGTTTCAGACTGGTTCTATCAGTTCAGAGCTGCCCCTTCCTCACACAGAAACCAGACTGTGCTGAAATCGAGCTGATTGTTTTATAGGTATTGGCTGTTCTGCTCTTCTTATGGATTGATTGACAAAAATAGAGCCTGATAAATATTGTAAATGACTAAAATACTTGCAAGCTGTGCATCACAGTCAGCTTTGGAGAGGCTCTTTTGCTGTAGAACCCCGTTTTCCAGGCACTTAACACCATTTTGAGAAAAGGAGGTCCTGATTTCTCAATACAAATGTGATTGAGAAAATCAGTAATATTCAGACATGTAGATTGAATTACAGCGGCAGGGAGAGTTTTTCACTAACACGGGAAATTTTCAGGCTCTCTTTTTGTGTCTGGTTAGATAACTCAATATTTAAAAATCAACCCAAATTAGATAAATAAGCTGGAAGTCATAGTTAGCATTCGTCAAGCAACTTAGGCTGGATGTTCCAGCACTGCCTGACTCCACCTCTAGCTGCAGGGTTTCCCTGTTATGAACGGGTGAATTCTAATCCTTGTTTATTCCCTGCTGCAGAGAAATGAATTTATCCGGAGTTTTCTGCCTTGAAAAGGAGCCCTGGGTGCAGCAAGGTTGGGGCGGGTGCAGCGTGTGCCATGAATTCCACCCTTCACACCTTCCACCAACACCAAATCCTTTATTTCCGTGACACAGAGAACTTTTAACACCCCGAAAGTGGCCCCAGGGTGTGGTTGTGACCTGAAAATCAGAGCAGTGAGGGGTTACACGAGTTGGTTCTGCTTCCCTGGCATCTCCTGGGGTCAGGGTGGGAGCTGCTGGGGATCCCTGCTGGACCCCACTGGGTGAATTTCGGGGAAAATCTGACTTTTTCTTTTTTAAACATTGCAAGGAAGGCTGAATCGAAGTAGGGAGGTGTTTTATTCCCAACAGTGTGGCGGAAAGGAATCTTTTTATCTTCTGGGTTTCTTTGTTTCTGGAATGTTTTGTAGCACGGACTTGTAGCACAGCGGTGTTAAGCACATTCCTGCAAATCTCTTTCTGGTAGCCTCTGGAAGAGGGTGATGCTGCCAGAATCAAATCAAATATTTAGCTCTAAACTCTTTTTTTTTTTTTTTTTTTTACTTCAAAGGATGCCTCTTTATGAATGGATTTGTTTTTTGTTTTGTTGTATTTCTTAGAAGAGCATTCGCAGTGTTCACTGAGCTCCTTCCAGAGAAGCTGTGGCTGCCCCATCCCTGGAAATGTTCAAGGCCAGGTCAGACAGGACTTGGAGCACCCTGGGACAGGGGAAGGTGCCCCTGCCTATGGCAGGGGGTGGCACTGGGTGGGCTTTGATGTCCCTTCCAACCCAAACTACTCCCGGATTCTGTGATTCCCTTTGTTTTCCCCCTTTTCCCAATTAACCTCATTTTAGGCTGTGATCATCAGCAGTGGCTTTTACCTTCTGCAGGTTTCACACCCCCACCTGCCTCACTCCAGCCCTGCTCTTACCACCAGGCATTAATAAAACCAAAGCAGAGGCCAGCGTGATCATCCCCTGCCTCAGTCTGCTGCAGGGAAACTCTTCCCAACAGAGTGAAAATTGCAAGTGGTTATGGAAATTATGGGGCAGGGAAGAAATAGCATTCCAGCCTGGTTTAATTTGTGAGTGGATGGCCTGGAAATAAGGTATAGCAATGCATAGAACAGGTTGTTCTAACGTGGATGTTGGGCTCGCCCTTGTGTGAGCGTGGTGCTGCCTCACGATGTGGGAGCAGATATTATAACCTTGAAGAATCTTGTAGGACATAAAAGTTTTAATTAAAAATCCAGCTTGGTTGAGGGTATTTTGGTTTAGTATGAATGTCTTCATTTCTTTTGAAAAAAAGAATTAAATGAAACCCTTAGTATTCCTTTTTTTTTTTTTTTTTGATTCCTGCCTATTTATTCTTGAAGTTGAAGCATTAGAAAATAATTGAGTAAAACAAAATCCACAAGGCTTCAAATTACCTCTAGCTTAATGTTTTATTTAAAAGGTTTGCTAACTGACATTCTTTATAATGAATTAGGTCACGCGGCTCCGAAGAGTGTTGTCGGTTTTCTTTTTTACATTTAAATTTGAGGCTGCTTCCCTTGAAACTTGGGCTCTGCTGCCAGAGCCGTGCACGGCTGTGACTCCCTGGCTCAGGGAATCTCACTCTAATTATTCTCAATCACACCAGTGCAAATGAATATATCCATGTTTGGAGGATCGAAGCGGTGTTGTCATGGCAATCTCCGTAAGGTCATGAGAAACTCATGGATATTGTTCACTGCCTCTCCTGGGAGCCTGCTCCTACCTTTGCAAGACTCTGGATTTTGGGGGTTTGGGGAATAAGTTTGAAGAAGGATCTTGTCGGGGTTGGGTTGGAAGGATTTGCTGTTTCCTGCTGGGGGTTCAGGTGGGGGTGGTGGAGGGCTCCTGGCTCACTGCTCCTCCTCCTCTGGGCACCACATCCCGAGTCAGGACAGGACCAGGCTTGTTCTGGAATGTGGGATCCTCCTGAATCTCAGGGGCAGCACAAGGGACCTTGGGTTGGTGCTGGTTAATGGGGCTCAGTGTGCTGGGATGAGCTTTGCCTTGGGTTTTTTCTTGTATGCAACTTAAAAAAAAACCCCAAGCCCCAAAACAACAGCAAAATGCCCAACTTTGTTTTTCTTTAAGGCCACTTTGGGTGGAGCAACCTGGTCTAGTGGAAGGTTCCCTGCCCACAGCAGCTCTGCTGATTTTACAAATATCTGGTGTGGAAGGACAAAGGAATTCAGTGAAATTGGAATTCACTAAAATTGGAATTCACTAAAATTGATGTTTTGCAAGTCTTGGTTGAGGCGGTCCATGTAGTTGTGGTTTTATGGTTTTGTATTTCTAAATTCTTTTTGTTTTAATAAAAACAAAAGAAAATGTAACCAAAAATAAATGTTATTGATAGAGAGCCATCAAAGCATTTTAATCTGCAGCTAAATGCCTATTAAAACTGTAGTTATTTTGCCAACCCAAGACATAGATACATATATGTATTAATATATCTATATATACACACCCTTATCTCTTTGAGCCTTCAGACAGCTCTAGCACATCCCTGTGCCATTTTTTTTCATGCAGGTGGCTTGGTCTGAAAGATCTGACATTATTTAATGATTGATACCAATATTCTACAAAACCACTGAAAACTAAAAGAAAACCTTGCACTTTTTTGGCAGTAGAGGAGCCGTGGCTGTGCCCGCAGGGTGTCAGGTGAGTCTCTTGCATTATTTGTGTTATCTGCACTTAATTGCTTCTGGTTGCTGAGTCTTTGGAGATGTTGAGCCTCTCTGATCTTGTCCTCTCACACCCAATGTGTTCTCACGCAGCAGGGGAAGAAAACAGGTTTTCACAGGGTTTTTCCCCTGGCAGGTGTGCCCTGTTGGCCCATCCCTGCAAGGCCTGGCTTGCAGAGCCCCTGCCCTGCCCGGGTGTGCCCCTGTCCACACAGGACACCCCGGGCTGGCACCTCTGCCCTGCCACTTGCCTGCCCACCGTGGAGCTGTTTTGGCCTGACTTTCCCTAGAACTTGGCGCACAGGTTGGATTAAAGGGTTTTAAATTGGAATTTTAGGTTGGCATAGTCGAGGTGTGGAGATGAGTTGGTGTTGAAACCCTCAACAAAACACTAAGCAAGTGGAATTTGCAATTAAAGACTTGTTTGCATTTAAAAATCATTTCAGTTGACCTTCTGGCCCACAGGCTTTCTCACTGGCTGTGGGATATCCATGAACACTTCCAGGGCTCCTGGACTTGCCAAAAACCCTCTGAGCAACTTTGGTCCATTCTGCCTTGCCCACCCAACACCTGGAGGAGTGGCCAGCGAGCTGTGAGGGGAAAAAAGTGTCTGATGAGGTTAAAAAAGGCACAGAGGAGCCTTTAATGCTGGGAAAACAATTAACTGCAGCTTCTGCAGTATTTAACAGGGCTTCAAACCCCTCTGATTGTCCCTGGCATTGGCTTTTGTTGATTGTTTGATTGGCTAACATGTCCCTTTCAGCTTTGGTGACAATAAAATGTGAGTAAGCAGAAAACTCAAATTTCTGAACGATGGTTCGTGGCAATTTCCTAATTTCCTGAGTGAGCACAGGCTTCTTGGCGTTTCATTCCTGTGCCAGAAAGACTATTTGCTCATACAAAGTTCTTCATTGTAATAGGAAAAAATCAATTTGATTACTTTCATGTCAGCATGCATGTCTAATGGCTTAGAAGTTATTGCAGCCATAAAATATACAGTATCATTTCTCTCTCACTCTGAAATTTGACAGGATTAATATAGTCAGCATGAAATCTTAGTCATAAAGTCGACCATAAGTGATGGTAAAATTAGCTGCTGAAATCGTCTGCTTATGGAAAGCATCTTCTGTTTTTCCTTCAGGGAAAAAATACCAAGGGGCTGGCGTGTGGATGGGAAGGAAGTGTTTGCTCTGATGGGAAGATGTCCATTTTATTTCATTTATTTCAGATTTCCATTTATCTGGATCTGTGATGTCCCTGAGAGCCCCAAGTGTGGCTTCACCACCTGTTCCCTGCTGGTGGTGGGGCTGGCATTTGTGTCCAGCACAGCCCTGCAAGTCATTCCCTGGGTGAGCCTCAGTGGAGCTCACTGCAGGCTCTGGAAAGCATCATCCCCTGCAAGGGCTGGGTTTTGGGCTGGAAATCAGAGCTTGAGTGTGTCCATTGGTGCTGTGTGTTCCCCAGGGCAGGCATGGAGTGTGCTGCTCTGATTTATCATGCAGAATGAGCCTTGTGGTGGTTGAGAGCTGTTTTTTCATTGTGTCAGTGAGGCTGGAGGGAGGAGAGGTGCAGGTGGTTTCACCCATGGAATTGAGTGGATGCTCTTCCTGCTGCCACCTTTTTGGTCACCCCTTGTCCCCTTGGGAAGTGGCTGGGCACCTTCAGGGGGGCACAAAAGGGAGCTCTGAGCTGAAATTGAGGAAGCCCTGCTTAAAGTTGAGTTTCCTCCTGCATGGCTGCCCTGGGAGGCACAGCAGCCTCTCCTTCCTGCTCACCCACCTCCAGACCTGCCCTTGGAAATGGAGAGGAAATGCTGGCTTAGGCAGATGTGTGATCCTGCACCAGCCCAGCCTCTGAGCTCCTTCTTAATGGTTTTGTTTCATGATGTCTCATTTCAGCTGCGTTGGGTAAGGTGCCCATGCTGCTTTTTCTGCTTATGAAGCTGATTACAGAAAGAATTAAGGAGCTTGGTTATCTTTAATAGCAATGAGCTACTATCTTTAATATCAACTTTAAAATTAAACCAAGGGAAGGCATCATCTTGCTTATGGACATTAATTGCCCATTCCAGAAGGTCCCAGAGCTGGGTTTTATTGCCTGCTTGGCTTTGCAAGGGGAAATTTATCCTGTTCCTTGAGCAAAGACACAAAGCTTTTCTCCTCTGGTGGGGGGGAATCAGGGGTCCCTCACGTTGCATCTGGATGTTCCAGCTTGGCTGGAAGCTGTGTCCTGCTGCTTTCACAAGTCCTGCCTGCCTTGGCAGCCCGTGGTGAAAAGTTAATATCTGGTCATTGGTTTTGGCTGCATCTCCAAGGCAACTTCATTCATAGGCAGCTTGGGGTTGATGCCATCAGGACATGCCTGGGTGAGTAACTCCAGCTCCTGTTACATCCCAGAGGAGCTGTTAACTCCTTCAGCCCAGGTAGGGAGTGCAGCACAGAGCAGGTGAATGCCATGAACACCCAGCAGATCTGACCTGCCCTCTTTGGTTTCCTTGCCAGTGCCTTTTTCAGTGTGCAGAGAGCAAAGAGCTTGTCGCTGTTTCAGATTCTTCTCAGTGCAGAAAGGTCTCAGACTAAGTTTGTTTCTCCTGGAATTATTATGCTTCATTGTCCTCTGGTTTGGGCAGAACGTTGCCTTCAGGATCTGCACTTACTGCAGAGTTTCATTTGGGAAAAGGGAGCTTGGCTGCTCACTGCAACACGCTCTGAAAGGCAGGAAAAATGTAATTTTGCATTTCATGCAAAACCAAGGGAGGATTTTCCTCCGAGGGGCAGGTGAAGAGGTGAGACCACCATGTGTGTTCAGGATCCAGGAGGTGTACAGGTTAAACATGGAGATGTCCTGGTCCCTCACTGCTGTGCCTATTTCTGTGTGAGTTCTCCAGATCCAGATTTACAGCCTCCAGAGACTGCTTCGATTCTCACCCAAAGATGTAGGAAGGAGGAAAATGAGCCAAACTCTGGGCTTTTTGCTGTTTGTTTCTCTCACAGCAGTGCAGAGAGGTGCTGTTCCAGGAGATGATGATTTGTCCTTAAAATCCCCGGCACTGGCTGGGCTGGATCCTGAAGCAGCAGTCCCCTGGAAAGCTCCATCTCCAGGGAGGAATGGGGCTGGGAGAGGGGCAGAACAAACCAGCACCAAACAAAGCTTGGCTTCAACTTGCTGAGCATTGTAAAACCATGGAGTGGTTTGCTTTGGAGGAGACCTTAAAGCCTGTCTTGTTGCAAGGGCAGGGAACCTTCCACTGGACCAGGGTGCTGGGATGTGCCCTCTTCCATTGAGCATTGGGTCCATGCTCCCACCCTGGATGTCTGGTGCTCTTTGGAGGCCCTGGAGGGGATTTGGCAGGAGGGGACAGGTAGGAAAAGCTCACTGGGTGTCACTGGACACATCCCTGCTCTCTGTGCAGCCCAGGTGGAGCATCTCAGCAGGGATCAAGGGTCAGGCTGGCTCTGGGGATAGCTGAGATACACAAACCTGACACCCTGCTAATTTTTTAATGCATTTTGGGAGATGTGTTAGCTCAGGCAGGGAATGAGACACACTGGGAATATGAACGTGCAGTGGGACAGGGTGGTACCTGTGGAAGAGTTAATTAGACATGGGACAGATTATCCCAAGGACCTGGGGTGCAGTTTGGGTCCCCTAAAACCTGTCTGGCCAAACTCCAGATGCTGCTCTCCCTTCCCAGGGAGGAAAACCTGCTCTTGGACTCTTATGGAGCTGCTATAACTCTCAAATTTTAATAATAGATTACCATTAGTATCAGCCTTATATAATGCACAGCTCATTATTGCTTACTCAGAATAATTTTGCAGCCTCCTTATAGAACCTTGGAACTTTATTTGCTGAGTATAAAATATGCAGAAATGCATGAATAGTTTTAAGACTTGGTACCCTAAACTAATACAGTGTGCTGCTTTTTTTTTCCCTGCACCATGATTGAAGTCAAATTAACATATTTACCTTCAGTGCTCCCAGGAGTAGCATTAAAAAATTCAAGAGGTGATTCAGAATAGTCTCCGATTTACTGTGTTTAAAGCTGGATTTCATTTCTCAGTAAAACCATGCAAACACTTGACTCTTTTTCAGCTTTCCAGCCTCTTTGCTCCCCATGCAGGTCCTCAGACTTATCAACAGATGGGAGCAATATTATTACCACTGCCTTCCCAAAAGGAAGCTTTTTATTTTATTTTATTGGTTTTTCGGGATGATGGAGAAAGCAGGGGCAGAGAGTAAGGGAGGAAATGAGTTCTAACAAATGGCACACAAGTGTAGCTGCTGTTTCAGTCTGGAGTAAGGAGAAGGATGCAGTGTGGTTTCTGTCTTTCCTAGGGCAAATCATGGAGCCTAATTTTGGCTCTACGTTCCCGTTTTCCCAGGAAAAAAAGCTGTGTAAAGGCCGGGGTAGGAAATGGAAACTGTTGCTTTATTGCCTAGTAGTTTGTTTATTCTTACAAATGACACCTGTGCCATCCTGCTGTGCTCTGATTTATCCCTACAGCTGTAGGGTGCAGCTCCTATAGCTCCAAAGATTTCAGACCCCACAACAGTTGGGGTTCAGGGATGCAAATCCTGCTCCAGAGCCCCCAGGCTGCTCCACTGTCATCTCTATCTTTAAAACATAAAGTGCTGCAGGAAAACCTTTGACCTCAACACTTTTCCTGGCCCAGGGAATAAATATTCCAGGGAGAGGGTCTGTGAGAGGAGGCTGGGTCTGGTCAGTACCCTCTGAGCAGGACAAACCTGCCTGCTAATTCTCTTTACCATGCACTAGAGGTACTGCAGTAGGTTTTTTCCATGTCTGCTGCTAGATTAGGAAGTTGTTTCAGCAGATGTTGTTTCCTAAGAAAATGGGTTAATGCTTGGTGGTTAGAACGGTGTGGCAAAAAAGCTTATTTGTGTGAGGTTTTGGCTAATTGCCTTGTAAGAGTTACAGAGCATTGCAGCAAATTTCCTGGATTTCGCAATCACCACGGCTCTGGTTTAACTGGCCAGAAAGATTTGCAAAAACACACAAATAAATGGAAATGTAGAGGCAAAAATCACTGGCTGGCTTGCTGCAAAAAGCTGGAGGGCCTTGTGAAGAGGTCTCCAGGTCTGAGCAAGTGGCTGAGGCTTGGGACTGAGTGGATCTTGGGGTTTTATAGAATTTCAGAATGATTTTTATTGGAAAGGACCTTAAAGCTGATCCCATTCCATCCCCTGCCATGGGCAGGGACACTTTCCACTGTCCCAGGTTGCTCCAAGCCCTGTCCAACCTGGCCTGGGACATTTCCAGGGATGGGACAGGACTGCTGCCCACTGCTGCCTCGGCTCATGGGACTGGTCCCAGCAGCACTGATGGAGCTGGGAGCTGCTCTGAGCTGGGAGCACAGGGAGGAGTTTCCATCTGGAGGCAGGGATTTGGTAAATTGGGCCAGGAAAATGCAAATCAAGTGTTGCTGTTTCTAAGGGCATCACCATGAAAAGACTTTTACTGCATCAGAAAGCACCAGGGCGATGAACTGGTGGGGCTGGGAGGGACCTGGGGGGCTCTCCTGGGAGCCTTGGGGTCCTCCAGGGAAGGTGGCCACTCCTGCCATCCTGTGCCATGGATAAAACCTCTGTCTGGGCCAGAATTCCCAGAGCCACGTGCCAGCACAGCTCCAGGCTGGGGGCTCAGGCATCGGCCAGCACTGCATCCCCCAGTGCTGCTTAAATCACTAATTCACTTCTGTCTGAGCAGCAGCCTAAACCAGGAATAAATGGACTTGGCTCCATAAACTTAGCACTTAAATATTTTCCCAGGCAGGGCAAAAAAACAAAACAAAACAAAACACCAACATTTGCTTTCCATGCAAAACATATAAATCTTGGAAAAGTTCCCAAAGTTGTGTGTTTAACTGTTCATGTCTGTGTGCTGGTAGGGGAGAAGTGGTTATTCCCCTGCATAATTCTTTTCCTTTTTTAAAAGGAAGCTGGAATGTTTGTGAGGAAGACATTTTAAGCCAGTGGTGGGGATGAAGGAGAGTGAGGGCAGAGTGAGGTTGGATGGGAGGAAGCACCTTCCCCTCCTTCCCTCCCTGCTAGGACTAACCACAAATGCTGCTTTGACTTGCTGTGTTTTGGGGCTGTTTCTGCTTGTCTGATGAGTTTTAGTGAAACACAGGTCTGGTTGTTGGTTTCTTTTTAATCTTACCCCAGTACAAGAGCTGTTAGTGGAGTTTATTTAAAGTTAAAGTCATGGATGCTGCATAAAACTCAGCTCTTCCCTCCTTCCCAATGCCCTGCTGCAGGTGGATGCACCTTTATTTCCTGCTCACCCCACGAGAGACCCCACTGTAATTATGCAAACAGAGATGCAGAGATAGATTTATTTTTATATAAAATCACTGTTTCTCAGAAAATCCCCGAGGAGATGCTGTGGAGACCCTTCCCTGGGGCTGGGGTGATGCACAGCTCACATTGGCACCACCCTGTCCCCACCCTGGGCGTGCAGGTGGCACTGGGGATGGAGGAGAGGCTCTGTGCTGACTGTCCTGCCTGCAGCAGGCCAGCTTGGAAATTTTCCAGCACATTGACCCTCTATGAGCACTGTGAGCACACAGTGGATAGAAGCTGGCAGATAAACCCACCCAAATCTCCTCTGCAGAGGGGAAAAATCCCAATAACCATCCTCCAGCTTCTCCCCACTGCACTGTGTGCCTTGCTGTCATTGCAGTCCCCGTTCCAGAGCTGGAGATGTTTAATTTATTTGTGTTCTAACACCTCTCTGTTTCATAACAGGAATCACTCCTGGGTTTGGCCGGGAGGCAGCGGAGCTCCCTGTAATCCAGGAGTGAATCAAAGCAACTTTTTACAAAACAAGATTCTCTCTCACTGTTGCAAAAGAGCTTTGGGGAAATCTGGTTTTTGTGGTTAAGGATCTTACTCTTGATGCACAAGGAAAATTATGTGTAGCTTTTATTTGGCCCAAAGGATTCTTACAACATTATCCGTATTTCCTTTAATTTGTGGGATTTCTAGTAAATGGGCTTAAAAATAGGTCCGGGCAAGATGCCAGGGTACATAAGAAGAGCAGAAAAGCTTTGCAGGCTGTGAGCTGCTCGCTTTCACTTCTCCCTGGGTGAGGGCTGGGGGCACGGGGCGGTTGCTCACCTTTTGGGGTTAAATTTAATGATGTCTCTGGAATCCTTTGGAAGTCGATATGGCAGAAAAAAAAAGTATTTTAACTCTTTCTTAGAACTGATGCAATGTAGTTGCTGAGCTGGAATTGAGTCTGGAAAGGGGCAGGGTGAGCTGCAGCATCAGGGGAGGGCAGGAATGGGAGGGGGATGCAAGGGGAATTCTGGACCCATTCACTGATGGGATTTAGGGACCCTGGAAAACCAGAGTACAAGTAAGAGCAGAATATGGCAGTGATAATATCTTTGGTTTTTTTTTTTCCTTCTTTCCACTTTTCATTCTCAGAAGTCTTTCAGCCTTTTGTTAAGTGGGAGAAATCTCAGGAGGGAGAGGGGATGGCTCAGAGCCAGGCTGGCCACTGGGTGCCCAGCTCACTGTGGTTGTATTTACCTGATTCCTTCAAAATTAGTCCAGGTTCAAGTGACTTAAAAATGCCTTTTTCCCTGGAGACAGCCTTGTATTCAGATGTGGTGGGTTTATGCAGCTGGACCCCAGTGGGAAAGGTAAGTGGGAAAAGATCCCTGTGGCATCCAGCCTTCCTCACTCCAAGGTCCTCTGCCAGGCCAGGGCACCTCGTGGCTTCCCAGAAAGTGGGATTTGTGTCCTGCTTTGGTAAAATTCAGTTAATTTTATTTTAATTCAGTCTTTGGGCATAAATCTGTGAAACTTTGTGTCTTGTGAATGCTGTGTCTCGTGAATGCTGTGTCTCTCTGTTCTGAGTAGTTTCTTGGGAGGTAGAGAAGGAATGGGGAGATGGATGAAGATTAGGAAGGTTTTGAGTTTCTTGGGAGCAGCAGCAGTGTATTGGATCAGTGTGGTGGGCAAGGAGCAGAGTTGGGTTGAGGCTGCAGTGCTCTTTAACTAAAAATGTGCATTTTCACATGGTGGTAGTGATGGACTTCCATAAAATCAAGAGAATTTCCATTAACACTTTCCTTAAAATCAAGAGGATTTTATGGTGCCTGGTGCAGAAGCATCAGGAAAATTATTTGTGCCACTGTCAGGAATGTACTAATGACACTTCTTATCCAAGGATATCAGGGTGCTTTGCAGATAAAAAGTCTTCTGTGAGCTGGGGGAAGTGGGGTCAGTTCATCTGTGCAGGAAAAACCCCTCACCCCTGTTTCCCCCAGGGGTGCAGCCTCGGCCATGCTTTTCCCTAAAAGCTGATTAATTGAGTGTTGTTGTGGAACAGTTCCCCAGGATCCTTTCTGGGGGAGGCAGGTGAATTTGCTGCAGCTGCCATAAAAAGGGCTGATATTTGGGATGTGTCTGGAGAGGGCACAGGGCTCACTGACACCAAACCTTTCCATGGCAGGAGTGGAATGGGGTCTTGAGCCTCTTCCACAGGACTGGTGCCCCACTGTGGGGCAGCTCCTGCCTCTGAGGGCTCTTCCATGTTCCAGGAGAAAACACAGCAGACAAGAACACCCTGTGCTGCCTCTGCCTGCTTTTGGTACATCGTGAGCAGGAATTGTCTGTTTCCTTTTGGACACGGAGCTGCTGAGTGCCAGCACCCCAAAACTTCCCTCATTAAACCTTGGGACTGAGCAGCTCCCAGCCCCAGGGCCTTTCTCCTTCCCTCTCCCAAACCCAAAGCCCCGACCTCCAGCCAGCCAAATTAGCACAAGTTCAGATTCAAGCTGATGTTTCAAATTTACCTCCTGTGCCTGAGATCAGCTTTCCTGGGCACCCCGGAGCAAAAGGCTCCTGATGTTCCTCCAGAGACCAAGGTTAAATGGGCAGCTGCAGCCCAGCCTCGTGGGAAGGGCAGGATTTTAGGGATGGTTTTGGGGAGATGGGCTGGAACTGGGGGGTCAGGAATGCTGCTGGGTCCCTCACCAGGGCTGAGGCTGGGATGTGTCAGCTCCTCTTTAGAAACAGACAATCTGAGCTCCTTTGATTTTTCCTTTTAAAAATAATTGGGTTCGTGAGCATGATTGGGGAGGGGGGGGGGCGTTTAAAAGATTTTTAACTGAGAGCCAGCAAATTTAATATTTTCTGTGTCTTGGCTGTGTTGTGATTTACATTTGATTTTTAGGCATAATTAGAAATGCAAGTGGAGCGCTTTGTGTTTTACCTCTGCTCCAACTATTTATGGCATGATATGCAAATGCAGCAAGCTATGAATATTAAAGATTAGAGTGTGTTACAAAGTATCACTGTCTTTAATGAGTTGGGTAATGGGCACAGGCTTTGGAATATGGAGGTGTCTGCTGTTGTGTGCCGGCTCGGCGCTCCGCAGCTCCGGCTTTGGTTGCATCCCAGGAGAGCAGGGCTGGGATTTAAAGCCTCTCCAGCCCCTGCTCGGCTGCAATAGGTAGGTGAGAATCCCCAGCGTTCCCATGACAAAGGAGGCTGCGGCTGAGGGCTGCTGATGGATTATTTCACGGAGGCTGTTGCAGTTCTTGTCTAGGTCAATCCGTTTCGTCTGCGGCAGCGCTGGAGATGGATCTGAGAATATGAAAAGCGCTCGCCGACCTTTCAAGGTGCTTTGCAGCCATGGGAGGGAATCTTAAACACGCTCCTGCCAAAATGGAGATGCTGCTCCCCCCGGCACGGCCACCCCAAGAAATTCCTTCAGCTGCTCCTCGAGGGTTAGGCTGGGCAGGGAATTATTTGGGGGGTTATTGACACGTCTGAGGGAACATCTTATCCACTGGAGAGCAGAGGGGTGGGAATGGGGCTCCTTGGGTTAACCCCTTCTGGGGGTAGCAGTCAGGACAGCCTGGTTTTTGCTCTCAGTCATTGCCTGGTTTTAGCTTTAAATTAGTAACTGGTTTTAGTTCTAAATCAGCAACTGGTTTTAGCCCTAAATCAATCACTGGTTTTAGCCCTAAATCAATCACTGGTTTTAGCAGCAACTGGTTTTAGTTTTAAATCGGTCACTGGTTTTAGCACTAAATCACTAACTGGTTTCAGCCCTAAATCACTGACTGGTTTTAGCCCTAAATCAATAACTGGATTTAGCCTTAAATCAGTCACTGGTTTTAACTCTAAATCACTAACTGGTTTTAGCCTTAAATCACTAATTGGACTTCGCTCTAAATCAGTGATTTTATCTCTAAACCAGTGACTGATCTTATCTTTAAGCCAGTGACTGGTTTTATCTCTAAGCCAGCCTCAAGAGCTGTAAAAGAGGAAGGTGGCTGGGTTTTGGGGTGCACACAGAGGCTCCATCCAGGGCTGCCCTGCAGAACCAGCTCTGCTGGGATCCCTGCGGGATGCAGCGGATGCTGGGGGGCTGCAGGAGGGGGGGAAAACCCAGCCAGATACAGAAAGCAACGGATTTGATTCCAAATGGGGCTTGGGGAGGGTGGGAGGTGGGGAGGGAGAATGAAGCATGCCCCAGGGAGCGTGCTTTTCAGATTTGAGGTATTTAAATTACAAATTTTGATGAGGAAGATTGTCAGCAGTATTCAAAACAGTGCTTAAATTCTTTTGAAACACTGTCGAGCTGTGCTGTGGCAGTTGAAAAGTTTGGCACACAAGAACTTGGCCCAGAAGTTGCTGCTTGGGTTTTTTTCCCTTTAAAACTCAATTCATCTGTATTCAAGTATCCCACATGCTTAAGGAAAAATAACCCCACCAGGCTCATACTGGTTTGAGACAGACCCTTGCCTGCAGGAGAGGCTGCAGAAGTGATTGATCTCTAATATTAGAGGGTTCTGTGTTGGTTAATCAGCATTAATAAGTATTTATACTTGGAAAGAAGAAAGAGTTTTGCAGTGTTTGTGTCTACTCATGAAAACAACCAGCAAACTAAACTGGGGTTTGGCATTTCTTGTCTTCCACTGGATTATGAATCCAGTATGAATGAGACAGAGCTGTTTATATTTTTGGGGGCTGGTCAGTGTTGGTTGGTGTGGGACCAGCTCAGGTCGTGAGCACTGGGGAGATTTCTCACTCCAACCTCTGACCTCTCTCTGCTGCAGAGATTAAAAAACCCCAGATTTTAGGGGGCTCTCCAGCAGCTCAGAACATGTCAGATGTTGGTGGATGTAGTTTAGCATATAATATACGTATATATATATATTTATAAAAACAATACATTGATCATACATCATCTATATTATAATATTTCATATATAATCATCAGCAGTATATATATAATACAATATTCTGGGCTGCAGTGTTGTCTGGGGGTGTTTTAGGGTGTGATACAGAAATAGGCACATTCTGAAGCTTTGGGCACAATTTGTTGCCCCCAGTGAAGGATTTTGTTGCAGGAGGAGGGGAGGCAGAAATGAAAAGTCAGTGCTGAGGCTCCTGCACTCTGATGCTGGGAGCAGGGATCAGTCTGGAGAGGTTTTCCCCCCCAGGGAAAGGGGAGAAGGGAATTCTTTGCTGGAGTACAAGCAGTAAATGCAATATATAAAAAATGCAGGTTTTCAGCTTTGCCTCCATCTGCCTGGGCAAAGTGGGCATCAGGCTGGGGTGGCCACCTCGTGTCACCAATTTTGGATTTCTCAGGGTTTTTGCTGGATGACCAAGCCCCTCATTTTTGAAGAAGCTCCTGTGCAGTCTCGTGTTTGCCTGTCTGAACAGAAGCACAGAGTTAAATCTCTGCAGTCTCTAACTTCCCTTGTCTGCAAGCTTCTATTTCCATTAAGGATCAAGCTCAGATGCAATTGTAGCTTTGCTTTATTGAGTATTAAAAGTTTAATGTATAAATGTCTCCCTTCACCAGAACTTTTTGGCAGCCCTGAAATTCCTACAAAAACACAAAGATCCCAATTGCTGCACGGGCTCAGCTGCCCTTGAAGGGTTAATTATACTATGCCTTTTTTTTTTTTTTTTTAAGCAGGGAGAATAAGCTGTAGCCAAAAGTAAAAGTCATTAATTTTAAGACAGAGATGTAAGCAAAGTTTCCTTCCCCTCTGCAGGTTGGTCAGGGTAGGCTATGCAGTAATTGAAAAGTAAAGGCAATTGAATTACAGGCTCCTGTCCAAACCGAGTGCGATTTCTTCTTCTTCTTCTTTTTTTTTTTTTTTTTACAACCTCCATTGCATCAGAACTAGGCAGTATTCCTGATGTTCTCATGTGTGTTAATGCTGACTCACAGACTAACTTGCACAAGAAAAAAAAACACACAGGCAGCTCCACCATACTAGGTAATGAGCTCTAGCGAGAAGCAGCGTCTGATGTTTTGTAAGCTTTTTTTAATTGACCTTTTAAGATATTTACTTTATTTTAAAGCTTTCTGTTCCGTAGTGGCACGGTGCTAGGACTGAGTCATGCATGTTATATATTGCTAGCTCTGCTGTTGTGCACTAGGAGTGAGGAGAATAGGATTCAGCATGGCACTTGTCTTTTTTGATGTGTTACGGATGGGAATTAGTGCTTGTGGTGGGATGCTGCAGGCAGGGTGATGGGGTGCTCTGTGCTTTCCTGTGGCCATAACTTACTCGGGGTCTTGAGTTTTTATTAGATGGCAAAATACTCCGTTCTGCAGAATAATTGTATTTTCTAGCCATGTCTCTCCCTTCTCCCTTCCCCTTGCAGCAATCTGAGGAGAAAAAAAAAATTAAAATGTTGCATTTTCTATTTTTGCTTCTCTTTGCTTTGAGAGCTCTTAAGATCAGTGTTAGGGAAGGGGGAAAGAAAGAAAGAAAAAAAAAAGCCTAATTAAATAATAATGGCAAAACCACGCTTTGCCTCGGCTGAATGACGGCACTTTCGGGAGCTGCCGGGTGGGTGACCTCGAGGAGCCGCGGTGCCCGGGCTGCCGGTGACTCACCTTGCAGCAGGACAGAGCCCGGGGCTGTGCTGGCACCGGGGGGGCACGGGGCAGTGCCAGGGGCTGGGGAGAGACCCCTCAGACTGTGCCAGGGTCCCCCAAAGAGACCCTCGGGGCAGTGCCAGGGATTGGGGAGAGAACCTCGGGATTGGGGAGAGACCCTTGGGATTGGGGTGAGACCCTCAGGGCAGTACCAGGGATTGGGGTGAGACCCTC